>WNWK01014706.1:0-50372 GCA_009830355.1 Cherax destructor
AACCTTCCTTGTGATGCTGCCACTTGTTGCTGCTGTATCACCGTTCTGCTGCAATGTCCTCGGCTGGCAATATCCCTACTACTTCAGGCCACATTGGCCCACTATCCTTGGCTCTGATGATCCCATCGTCGTCGCCACTATAGTAGTTGTAGGTTATTGAAAGACTGAGTAACAATAACAATGTACTCTCCAAGGCCGCTCCATAACAACAACGACAATAACAAAACAATTATAAGTGACTGAACCAAACAAACATAGTATTCAATCCTCCTACTGCTCCCAACCCCTTACACAGGGGCCATTGAAAGATCGGACAGAACTCAGTGCCGAAGTAGAGAGGGAGTTACTTCTGCCACAAATGACGGATTTCCTTCCAAACAGTCCTTGTGAAATCTCTGTGGCCCAGTGTAAGAGAGGTAATGGTATGAAGTGCATGTGCGAAGGAGGCTGCACGATCGGCCACTTCATTGCCCCGAATGCCAACATAAGCAGGTACCCACTGAAGGGAGATGCTCTAACCTGGACTTCTCAAAAAAACATAGGATAAGAGACTGCGTCTGTCGGACAAGGACGCGTAGGGACCATGGACGGTCAGAACACAAAAGTGCTAGGGAAGAGGAGGGAGGTGAGCTAGGACAAAAACCAAGTCCTGATGAATGGCGAAGAGCTCTCCTGCTAGGACCGAGTGAGTGGGGTCTAACCGCCAGGTTTGACACAGAGAAAGATCAGCAAAGAATGCAGCAGAAGAAGTAGAAGGGGAAAATTTCGTGCTGAGCCATCCTGTAGATGGAGAAGGAAGAACCATATGTGACAGCACGAAACTCTTCAAAGAGAATTGCAGCTATCTGGGGGAGTTTTCTGTTCCTAGAAGGCCAATCCAGGTGGATGTACTGTGTCAGGTCCATCCAGGGGGGGACCAGGGAGTGAAGAGGGGAGGGAGTCACCACTGGTGCAGGGAGTGAAAGGAAGGCTGAACCAAACGTGGGGGGACAGAGGCTGCCTCCCACACTCGTGGGGAGAGGCAGCATGGGTGAGTACAAGGCAGAGAGGCCATATGATGGAGCTGTAAGCAGTTCCTTGCCATTCTCATTGACAAGAGGGGGACTATCCCAGACTCTGCTTCCAAGGCTGCAATGGGAGTAGAGGGGAACGCCCCCAGCATACTGCAGATGGCCGAATTCTGGAGAATATCCAGGCAATTAAGAGAGGAGAAAGAAGCCGAGCCATACACCTCACTCGCATTGGTGAGTTTGCTGCAAACCATAGCTGTATAAAATTTAAAGAGGAAGTCTCGATCCGCCCCCCACTTAGTGTCAGAGATCCGACGCACGAGTGCAGTGCGGCATGCACATGAGAGGTGGTGGGCTATTATGTGTTTTTTCCACGTCAAGAGTGGTGCATCCAAAGTGACACCCAACCATCTATGAGAAGAGACCAAAGGGAGTGGTGTCTGACCCAATGAAACAGATGGAAGAGTAGAGAGGTGTCGTCTAGTAAAACATAAGAGCCGGGACTTGGCGACACTAACCTCCAAACCCAAGGTGGCAGCCCATGATGTTATGCACTGTAGGGCATGCTGAAGGTTTTTTTGTGTAGCCAGCAAAGTAGTGGCACCGTACATAAGGGCCACATCATCTGCATACACCAGGGTATGCATGCCCTGTATGGAAGGGAAATCCGACATTAATACAAAAAAATGAGAGGACTAAGAACGGATCCCTGGGGCACTCCCTGGTATATAGGACGGGGCGAGGACATCGTGCCACCTACTGCAACCCAAAAGGTTTGCCCTTGTAAAAAATTGCACATCCAACGGAAGGGGGCTCCTGCCAGCCCCATGCGAGTTAGCTTAAAAAGTATCACCGTGTGGGATGCAGAATCAAATGCTCCACGCAGATCCAAAAAGGCAGCCGGAAGGAACTCCCGGCTTTCGAATGAAGTATGCACTAACTGCACAAATTGAAGCAAAGAGTCGAGGGTGGATCGACCCTCACGGAAGCCACTCTGGTTTTAAGGTAAGAGGCCATGTATCTCAGTCCACCATGAGAGACGGGTGGCCACCAGTCTTTCCAACACTTTACCCAAGCAGGGCAGTAAAGCAATGGGTCGGTAAGAGTCTGGTTGGGTATTATCTTTGCCTGGCTTCAGAATCGGAACCAGGAGAGAGTGCTTCCACGCATCGGGGAAAACTCCTTGAGACCAGCTGGCATTGAAAACCTCCAGCATGGCATCTGTACAAGAGGGGAGGAGGTGCAGTAGGAATGAATAAGGTATGTTATCCTCCCCAGGAGAAGAACGGGAAGAAAGCTGGGAGAGTGCCCGCTGTAGTTCATGAGAACTGAAGGGAGATGCCAGCACCTGGCAGTCAACCTCGGGTACTATAGGGGGCAGAGGACCCCATTTGATCACCTTAGAAGGTAGAGGGGGGGGAAGAGCAAACTTAGGCCCAAAGAAACTAGAAAACTATTCCGCTTTATCCTGAGGGAAGAGTGGCGTTGCACCATCCCCCAACAGGGAAAAGGAGCTTACAGATCATGATCCCAGCATAGAGTGGAAGAAACCCCATGCCCGGCTAGCAGAGGTGCGAAAAGAAAGAGAAGAACAGAAGGAAGCCCATGATTCACGTTTTGCATGGAGGAGTGTTCACCGACATAAAGCGTCAGCCCTTTGGTAAGCCAACTATTGAGCCCTTGAAGGTTGGCGCTGCCACTGTGCCCACGCCTTTCGACGTGCCTTCACTGCCTGGAGGCACTCATCATTCCACCACAGAACCCAGGGATGGAATGGGAGAAGCTCCCAGAAAAACGAAATGAACGGGAGCCTGCCTCTAACATGGCCCCTTCAAGGGATGCAACGGCATCGTCCAACATAGAGTCTTGAGGCAGGCTATAATCAAAGAGTGTGTTACTGTAGCTCGTCCAACCGGCCTGAGTGGTTTTCCACCGTGGACGAATTGCTGTCACTGGCACTGCTGGGGCTCCATTGGTAGATACAATGATGGGGAGATGATCACTCCCCATGAAGGGGCCTACACAAACAACGGCTGTAGTAAAATACTCACACCCAAGAACAAGGTCCAGGGTAGAAGCTCGCCCTGTGTAAGGATCCACTCTAGTCTCCAATCCTGGTGGTGTGAGTAACGAAAGGGGAGATGCGAGGAGGGCTTGGAACAAGGCCATACCTGTGGGTTTCACCGCTCCCAAAGAAATGGATGGCTCCCAGAAATGGTCCCTAGCATTGAAATCCCCTATGACAAGTGCAGAACCACTGAGTTGCCCAAAGTAATGGGTAAACTCACTCTGTGTTACTGACCTGCCAGGATTGTAAATCAGGCGGAAGGTGCACCACTGAGTGCTCAAGGCAATGCGCACAGCTAGAGTTTCTAACACCCCATTCTCATAGATTCGGAGGGAAAGGATCATACTCTGGAGCCGGCTACACACAAGAAGAGCTAGGCCACCACCACCCCTTTCAAGGCGATCCCGACGATAAACAGTGAAACCCGACAGCCGAACAGAATGACGAGGACGTAACCATGTCTCGGAGAGGCATACCACGAGTGGCTGTACCTCAACCAAATACTTCTGGAGGTCTGGGAGCTTTCCCAATATGGAACGAATGTTCCAGAGAAGAAAAAAAGAGGAGTGGGAGTGAGTCATGTGTGTGAACTAAGAAGCCCGATGAGGCGAGGGAGAACCGAGAGACATGCAGTCATAAAATAGGTGCCCTGTAGGAAGGAGTGAAGCACTTCCTCCACCAAATGGAGGACAGGGCGAAGAAATGAAGCCCAGGCAGGCGAGAGTGAAACATCGGAACCATCAATAGCAAAAGGTCCTGAAACAGGGGCTGCCTGGGGCTGGGGTTGAGGAGAAAGGAATGGAGGGGGACTTCTGTGAGGAGTGAGGCACTGGGTCAGGCATGAGGTTCATTTGGACAATGGGGGGTACCAAACTGGGAGTTGATTTTGAAGCTGCACCACCTTGACGGGAGGATATGCGTCGTGAACGAGGAGGAGCATGAGAAATAACTTCCGCAGTGGAAGCCGGATCTGAAGACACCTGAAGATGATGTTGCCCTGGAGGTGGGGAATCCTCTGAAGGTAGAGCGAGTTCTGCAAGAGCTGCAAAATGGTTTGACACAGGGACATTAGTCCTCACAGCTGCAGAGAACAGATGGCCCAGCTGCACTGGTGCTGGGGAGATGCCCTTAGTGCGGGGGCACTGGAGACGAAGGAGGCAAGGCTGACGGACTGTGACTGGCTTAACGGACCGCAGGCTGGAGTTACATTCATCGAGGGAAAGGGACTGGGCCCTGGCTGAGTTTGCCAAATCAAGAGCCTGGCGATATGCTGGGCAAGACCGGGACGTGACTTTGTGGACAGGTACAGGCAACACCATCTTTGACTGCTGGGTGAAACCCACTACAGTTTGCACACCTAACCTTACCACGGCAGGACAACTCTCCATGCCCAAAAAGGAAACATTTCCGACACCGAAGAAGAGGAAAAGTATATGGAAGGACAGAAAACCTTAGATTGCCAAAAATTACAAATTTCGGGAGAGCACCTGAGAAACATACACAAACCATACGAGACGGGGCAGGACGAGTCGAGAGGCTCCAAACCTCTCGTGAACCTAAGTCATCCCCCCCCACTCAAAACCAACTCAGAATGGATCTCCTCATCTGAGAGGGATGAGGAAATCGGTCCAATTCTACCGTAAGAACAACCAGCAGCAAGGATTGAGGAGCTGACCTCCCAGCAGACTTCATTCCACTTACCTAGGACATGGATGGCATTAAGCGGTAAATTTCTGGCCAGAAAACACTTACGATGTAGTCAGAGCCTTAGGACTGCACCCCTACTGAGTTGCTGGACACCCCCGTCTATGCAGGCCTTGCCGAAAGGAGAGCCACTGATGGCATTAGTGACTTCCCGTGGATTGGTGAAGGGGGTACCACCAGCCTTTTGACCACGAGAACCACCATCACGTCTAGGTTATGTGGGGTGGAGAAGAAACACAGTCTAGACAAGAAGTTGGCTGGTGCTTAGGGCTAGACAGGGGCCTGGCTCCATCCTTAAGGGCCGTTTATAAATCCCAGCAGGGGACACAATAGCTATATCATGGTCCAGAGGCAGGGAAACAGTTGTCAACTGAGTATGGGCCAGATGGGGGTCCCCCCCATAGGGGCGAACGACATCCCAGTCAAACTCTCCAGAAATGGGTCAAATAACACCGCTTGATAGGAAGAAATTACTAGAAGCACACGCACACAAGAAAAAAATATATATAGTGAATTATTATTATTATAATCAAAAGAAGCGCTAAACCACAAGGGTTATACAGCTATATATAGTGAAGAGCCTAACAGGACCGTCACCACTAACAAACAACTGAGGAGCCTTCTTCGTTTTTCTTCGTTGGGTTTATCAGGGCCACTGACAGCCTAAGCTGTATCGAGCCCGACCTCTCGATGGCACGAGGAAGATTTGTTGCCCAAGGCTGGGCGACGAAAGAAAAGGAACAAAAGTTCCTTTGTAAATAGAGAGAAACTTGAAAGTTTCCGATTAGGTCCGGTGGACCCCTTGCCAAGCCCCAGCAAAGCGTGACCCCCACACCCCCACCTGAGTACAGTAGCCGGCTTCCCACCAAAGACCGTTAAATAATTATCCGCAGAACGGAAAAAATGGAGCTGGCTAAAAGTAAGCCGATGAACAGGTGCCCCTCCTGTAGAGTGCCCGGCGGGCAAAATAGATGAGGACAAGCGTCCCAGAGAGAATGGGGGAAATTTGTCACTGATACTCAGGCGAGAGAGAGACGTCCACACCCGACGAAGGCTGGCGCAGAAGTCGCTAAGGAGCCTTCAAAAAGCACGTCTCGATCAGCTGAGTTGTTGCTGTTGTGGTTTTATAGGGCCACTGACATCATTCGCCGTATCGAGCCCTGCCGTCCAACGCTCGGAGAAGGAACCTCGACCAAAGTGGAAGGATGTTAGACTAATATCTGCGTATTATATGTCCTTAATGCGCCCTGAAGCCAGCAAGAATGTGCAGGTACAGGCCAATATCTCCTGAAGGCTAAACAATGTATCAATTGTAAGACTTCAGGAGTCACAGCAGCTCATGCTGACTGCAGTGTGAGGGCTGCCCACATCGCATCCAACCGCACCTAACCCTGCACCCCCATTACCACCCCCCAGGGCTACTAGATACCTCGAGTTTGAATACTGGCTTATGCCTGCCCTCAGACAATGAGGTTGAGCACTTCCCTTGGGGAGCACATCAAAAGAGCTCCATCATGTCTGCTGTCAATACCAGTCTAGCTGAGTCAGCTGACAGTCAGCCACAGAGCTCAGCTGACCGGGGCTTCACGTCTCCAGATGTTCCTAGTCTTGCTCCTGTGGCATACAACCTGAAGTTACTGGAGAGAGCAATTTCTCCTGAAACAACAACTTGAGCAGCACAAGGAAAGATGTGTATAGTGTACCAATAGCAAGATCGTCACAAATTCTGAAAGCGAGTGTAAGGCTGATGAACAAGGTGGTGGTGGTTTCCTTAATTACGGTAATGACGAACCCAACAGCTGTGTTGATAACTATAGTGAGCATCATGCTGAGGGCAGTGTTGTCTATGATGTTAGTAATAGTTATGAGTGTAATATAAGTGTTGGTGCCGAGTGTGATGAGGGCAGTGGTTTCCATAATGTTAGTAATAGTGATGAGTGTCATATAAGTGGTGGTGCCGAGTATGATGAGGTTAACCACATTGACATTAATGTTGAATATAGCACTGCTGATAAATGTAATGAACACAATGTTGGTAGATTAGATTTTAGATTTTGCCACCGAAGTGGCTAGTTTATTGTGCACCCCATATCCATCCTGTGGACGGTAGCGCAAGAGCATATGGATACACAAAAGGCCTAGGAACTAGGTCCCTAAAGGGTAAACAATTGTACATTTGGATTTATATCTACATTTCACTTATCTGTTACAAGCAAATTTAGGAAATTTGCTTAGTATAACTGGTATCTTATTTTCATGAATAAGATATCTTGACATGTCACATAGGTTATTATACTGTCTATCTCTATATTCCTCAATAAGTGGACAATTAAGCACATAGTGTTCAAGACAGTGACCATATGCCTGATCACATAATTTGCATTTAGTTTGATCATCATCTGTGTGTCTCTCAAACTGCCAGAAGTACTTGTAGCCAAGCCTAAGCCTGGCCACTACAACATCAGTCAGTCTGTTCACATTGCAAGTTGCTCCATAAACATACTTATCTATGTTCATGTTATCATAGTGGGTTATAGATCTACTCAGGCTTCTAACTGCATTCCTATAGCAATCATTTTCATTATTTATTTCTGCTAGACACAGATATACCAAAGTTATGTTCTACATTCTCCTTCTGGGTGCTCTTCTTGGCTAACATATCAACTTTATCATGAAGGAGTAATCCAATGTGTGATGGAATTCATAGCAATTGTACATTAATTCGTTTGTCCCGGATTTTTGAGTATCTATACCTGGCTTCTCCAATGAGCATGCTGTTAGAGTCATTATATGAGTCAAGAGCCTTCAGTGATGACATAGAATCAGTAATGATGATAGAGTCAAGCTCAGTGTCATAAGTTAGCTTTAGTGCCATTAGGATTGCAAACAATTCAGTTTTCAGTGTAGACGCCCAGTTGTTGATTCTTATGCCTGGTTCAAAAAATTTATTATTGTTCTTAACTAGGGAGGTGGCAACCAGAGCAGATGCAGGCCTGCCAGAAGACTCGTGTTTAGATCCATCAGTGTATATAACTTGTGATAACTTATTACTACCAGCTAGGCGAGAAATTTCTTCTTGAGCAGTTGCTTTAACAAGTGATTTAAGGAAGGGATTACTAGCAATGATCTTCTTGGGAGGGACATGGAGGGGTGAAATGCTCTTGTTGCGTACAGTGATACAATTCATGCAGGTTGTAAAACTTAATGTAATTGCATGTTTTCACAATCCATTTAGATCTGTGAGTATTTACAATGTTGGTAGTGGTGTTGGTGATGACATTTATAGTGATGCGTGTAATGCTAGTGGAGGAGGGAATGTGAGTGGTAGTGCCACCTATCATACATTCACACATGAACAGCGTCGTGCTCTGTGTAAACAAAGACTCCCACGAGGCGTCACAACTGGAAGTGCACTTAAAAAACTCATGGACCAGGGTAACACTGCTGACATTGATAAGGTCTGCTATTTATATGAAAAAAAATTTCATTATGCTGAGAAACTAAGCCAGATCCCAGGACTTGTATAAGGGATCAAAACTCGTGTAAACTTACTATATTAGGTTGGAACATTGCATCACTTAGAAAAAGATTTCCTGACCTTCACCATAAAGTAACCACCGAACCCATTGATATTGTATGTCTACAAGAGTGCAGAGTCCCTGAAAAATCCCAGCCCCCTAAATTACCGTAATTTTTGCATATAACCTCAAATCAACTAACTCTTGTGTTCTATATAATAAAAAATCACTTCCCCATCAACTTCTCACACATAAGAAAACAGAGGGGCTACAATACCATGGTGTTAGGATTTATATTGGGATCTCTGTGTAGGCTCAGTCTGAGCCTACTCTTATTATTGGAGATTATATTGCGACACAAAAGCATTGGAAACTCACAGTTTGGTAATCGTAATGGTAACCAACTGTTGTCACTGTTAAATAGTCATGATAATGTGCAAATTGTAGGTGACCTTGAACCCACACATATCTTGATCTGTGCCTTGGCTTCAACATTACTTCTGCCAGCTTGATTTAGTTTGATATCTTTATTATGCACCCAATACCCATCCTGTGGGCGGTAGTCAAAAGATTACAGAGGTACATAATGGGTCCTGTGAGTCTTCCATTGTATCAGATATATCATCAGACCATTTCCCAAGGCTAACCTCACTAGATATAGGTAATACTATCCTTCCTGGTGGGATATTCAAACGGAAACGTTTTAATGTTTCCCCTGATACCCATGTTGCCCTGGGTTGTGTAATTAATGGGTATCTAGATGAGTGGCAATTTGTAATCCCCCTGATGTATGCTGGGAGGCAGTTGAACAAACTTGGGCCCCTGACACTTATTGTGTTGTCCCTCAACGTGCTAGTGGCACCCATGCTTTTCATTGGAGGGATGTTACATCGCCTGCCGAGTCTTTTGCTTTCGTAGGGAGTGATTTTCGTGTGTAAGTTTGGTACTAATCCCTCGAGAATTTTCCATGTGTATATAACAATGTATCTCTCCCACCTGCGTTCTAGGGAGTACAGGTTTAGAAACTTCAAGCGTTCCCAGTAATTGAGGTGGTTTATCGCAGTTATGCATGCCGTGAAGGTTCTCTGCACATTTTCAAGGTCAGCAATTTCACCTGCCTTGAAAGGTGCAGTTAGTGTGCAGCAATATTCCAACCTAGATAGAACAAGCGATTTGTAAAGTGTCAACATGGGCTTTGCATCCCTGGTTTTGAAGGTTCTCATTATCCATCCTGTCATTTTTCTAGCAGATGCGATTGCTACGGTGTTATGGTCCTTGAAGGTGAGATCCTCTGACATGATCACTCCCAGGTCTTTGACATTAGTTTTTCGCTCTATTGTGTGGTTGGAATTAGTTTTGTACTCCGATGAGATTTTAATTTCCTCACGTTTTCCGTATCTGAGTAATTGAAATTTCTCATCATTGAACTTCATATTGTTTTCTGCAGCCCATTTAAAGATTTGGTTTATGTTTGCTTGGAGTCTTGCAGTGTCTTCAATGGTGGACACTGTCATACAGATTCGGGTGTCATCTGCAAAGGAAGACACGGCACTGTGGCTTATATCCCTGTCTTTGTCCGATATGAGGATGAGGAACAGGATGGGAGCGAGTACTGTGCCTTGTGGAACAGAGCTTTTCACATTAGCTGCCTCAGACTTTACTCTGTTGACTACTACTCTTTGTGTTCTACTTGTTAGGAAATTATTGTAGGTTTTGTTATTGTCGGGAGCAGCAAGCAGTTGATCATAGTGTTTGTGAATTCAGTTACTTGTGGGTCCTGATCTTGTAGGAGGTTCATATTGAAGTCTCCTGTCAGGATTAAGTGGTCTTTGTTCATGTGTGCATCAGTAATCATATTTCCTAATTTTTCACTAAATTGCTGAATATTTGACTGTGGTAATCTATAGATGTTTATAACTGTGAGAGGTTTTTGTAGGTATTTGGATTTAAACTTAGCTATTATATATTCTCCATGTTCATCTCTTGTGCATGTATTGTTGATACATTCAAGCTGGTCTGAGTATAACATAACTGTGCCACCTCCTTGTTGGTCTTGCCTACAATTGTGTATGGCTGTGTAAACAGGAATGGCATAGATATCTGTAGTATGAGGCTTTAGCCAGGTTTCAGTGAGAGCAATGATGGACATTCTGGCCTGTAGTGAGTTTAATAATGCAGTGAGGTCATCAAAATGTTTGCTTAAAGAACTGACATTGTAATTAAAGATAGTTATGTTATTGTTGGCTTTGAGTAATGTTTTAGCCTGTTCTGCTGTGTAGTAATGACAGTTGTTGTTAGGTTCATGTAAGTCATTTAATAGAAGGTTGGTATCAGGATCAATGTTTGGAATCATAAGATTTAGTGTGATTCTATAATTAAACTTAAAAATATAACAATGCAAGTAGACTTACGAATAGGACAATGCAAAAGGAGTTCTTGGCACTAAGTTAGTACGTTGGATATGTTTACAAAAATGAAAAAATGAGCTAAGATAGTCAATTTACAGCTAATAAGAATCTAAAACTATAGCACCTGAGTTAGCACTTGAGTTAGTTAATTAATTAAACAAAAGTTTATATATGAGTGTGATTCTAAAAAGATTTAAGAACAATTAATAATGCTAAACTTAAAGATATGATATCTGATCAATTGATTTTACTAGCTATTGGATTAACACACTTTTGAACAGAAGTCACAGATATTTAGGATATATCTTTACAATGTAATTGATTTATTATTTAACTAGCTAATAGAACTGGTTGGAAAATTACTATGATTAATATTAAGGTATAATGGAACAAATATTAAGATTCAGTATTACACTAGTTGTGATTATAGAATTTATTAAAGGCAATATAAAGAAAATGAAAGTTAACCATTAAAGGAGAAAAAAGTGCTAAAGTGTACAAAAGTGTACAAAAGTAAAATTTATTAATATTAAAAAATAGCTTGAAATAAAATATTTAGGCAGTTAAGGTGATCAATAGTATAAAGAAATGAGGTTGGATAAAAGGTAAGTACAATTTTTAGCAAATAAGGTGATCAATAGTAATTATAAATTCTAAGCAATTAAGCTGATAAAAATATACAGGAATGTGGGTTGAAAAATGGGCACAAGTAAAAACTGTATGTATTTAAAAATAAAAATATAACTATTTGTCTAAAATATTCATCAAAGGATAGACAAATATTTAAATGAGGTAGATGGGCAAAACATACACTACACTATACATTGTGTTTAGACAGTCTCTGAAATATTTGCATCCCTAAGGATTCTTGATAGTTCATTCTCATTTGTGATAGTATACAACTGACCTACACTTGTTTTCTTCACTAGAATTTTTCCATCCCGGGTGAAACATTGGTGGATTATATCATTATTCTCTCGCTTAAGTTTTCTGATTCTATACCAGAGGTTCTGACGTTTTTTGGTCAGACACTCATTAATGTATACTTGTTTCCTGGCTATAATAGATGATCTAATTAGATCTGTTTTCCTGTCATGTGTGGTGAATCTAATCATAACACTTTTTCTACCATGGGAGCCTAGTAATCGTGCTTCTTTTATATCTGCGACTGGTACATTAACGTTTATTTGATCTTTGATGATCTGTAAAGTAATGTCTTTACTGTTTGCTTGGGTCATATCACTGGGAAAGAATGAACAGTTCACTATTACTGCGTCTGATAACTTTTCTTGCTCGGTTTTGTCTTCTTGTAGTGCAAGGTAGTCATTAAACTGGTTATCCATGTTGTTCTTCCACTCCTTTACTGCTTCCTCAACCTTTTCGTTTACCTGGAGTCTACCTGGAGAGAATTCCAAGGGTCAACGCCCCCGCGGCCCGGTCCGTGACCAGGCCTCCTGTTGGACCAGAGCCTGATCAACCAGGCTGTTACTGCTGGCCGCACGCAGTCCAACGTACGAACCACAGCCCAGCTGGTCAGGTACAGACTTTAGGTGCCTGTCCAGTGCCTGCTTGAAGACAGCCAGGGGTTTGTTGGTAATCCCCCTGATGTATGCTGGGAGGCAGTTGAACAATCTTGGGCCCCTGACACTTATTGTGTTGTCCCTCAACGTGCTAGTGGCACCCATGCTTTTCATTGGAGGGATGTTACATCGCCTGCCGAGTCTTTTGCTTTCGTAGGGAGTGATTTTCGTGTGTAAGTTTGGTACTAATCCCTCGAGAATTTTCCATGTGTATATAACAATGTATCTCTCCCACCTGCGTTCTAGGGAGTACAGGTTTAGAAACTTCAAGCGTTCCCAGTAATTGAGGTGGTTTATCGCAGTTATGCATGCCGTGAAGGTTCTCTGCACATTTTCAAGGTCAGCAATTTCACCTGCCTTGAAAGGTGCAGTTAGTGTGCAGCAATATTTCAACCTAGATAGAACAAGCGATTTGTAAAGTGTCAACATGGGCTTTGCATCCCTGGTTTTGAAGGTTCTCATTATCCATCCTGTCATTTTTCTAGCAGATGCGATTGCTACGGTGTTATGGTCCTTGAAGGTGAGATCCTCTGACATGATCACTCCCAGGTCTTTGACATTAGTTTTTCGCTCTATTGTGTGGTTGGAATTAGTTTTGTACTCCGATGAGATTTTAATTTCCTCACGTTTTCCGTATCTGAGTAATTGAAATTTCTCATCATTGAACTTCATATTGTTTTCTGCAGCCCATTTAAAGATTTGGTTTATGTTTGCTTGGAGTCTTGCAGTGTTTTCAATGGTGGACACTGTCATACAGATTCGGGTGTCATCTGCAAAGGAAGACACGGCACTGTGGCTTATATCCCTGTCTTTGTCCGATATGAGGATGAGGAACAGGATGGGAGCGAGTACTGTGCCTTGTGGAACAGAGCTTTTCACATTA
The DNA here is from genome assembly GCA_009830355.1 of Cherax destructor. NCBI lineage: Eukaryota > Metazoa > Arthropoda > Malacostraca > Decapoda > Parastacidae > Cherax > Cherax destructor. Next base: position 13,172 of record WNWK01014706.1, read on the forward strand.
GCTGCCTCAGACTTTACTCTGTTGACTACTACTCTTTGTGTTCTACTTGTTAGGAAATTATTGTAGGTTTTGTTATTGTCGGGAGAAGCAAGCAGTTGATCATAGTGTTTGTGAATTCAGTTACTTGTGGGTCCTGATCTTGTAGGAGGTTCATATTGAAGTCTCCTGTCAGGATTAAGTGGTCTTTGTTCATGTGTGCATCAGTAATCATATTTCCTAATTTTTCACTAAATTGCTGAATATTTGACTGTGGTAATCTATAGATGTTTATAACTGTGAGAGGTTTTTGTAGGTATTTGGATTTAAACTTAGCTATTATATATTCTCCATGTTCATCTCTTGTGCATGTATTGTTGATACATTCAAGCTGGTCTGAGTATAACATAACTGTGCCACCTCCTTGTTGGTCTTGCCTACAATTGTGTATGACTGTGTAAACAGGAATGGCATAGATATCTGTAGTATGAGGCTTTAGCCAGGTTTCAGTGAGAGCAATGATGGACATTCTGGCCTGTAGTGAGTTTAATAATGCAGTGAGGTCATCAAAATGTTTGCTTAAAGAACTGACATTGTAATTAAAGATAGTTATGTTATTGTTGGCTTTGAGTAATGTTTTAGCCTGTTCTGCTGTGTAGTAATGACAGTTGTTGTTAGGTTCATGTAAGTCATTTAATAGAAGGTTGGTATCAGGATCAATGTTTGGAATCATAAGATTTAGTGTGATTCTATAATTAAACTTAAAAATATAACAATGCAAGTAGACTTACGAATAGGACAATGCAAAAGGAGTTCTTGGCACTACTAGTCAACTAGACGCCGGTACACCCTCCCCCCTCACCACCACCCAGGGCGACGCATCAACAACAAACATGGCTGCCTCCCCCACAAGCTTCCCCTTCACTGGCTTTACCCCAGATAATCTCTCAGGTATGACGAATGATCCAGATACACTAAAGTCATACATCATCAAATTAATCAATGAAAATATGGACCAACGTAAAGCACTTCTGCAACAAGATACCAGGATGACACAACTTGAAAACAAAATCCTCAGCCTTGAACAAAAGTTAACAACAACTGGAATGACTGATTTTGGCAAAACCCTCCAAACTGCCATTGATAGTCACACTGAACAGATAACATCTATAAATGATGATCTGATACGAAATGTCATCATATCAAAAACAATATACTCAGATCACAACATAATAGTGGTCCAGACATGCATGCGGGGAGCCACAGCTCAACAAAATGTGATCAGCCGCGAGGGAGCTTTCTCCAAATTCAACTTCAATAACAAAAACATAAGGTGGGACCAAGTAAACCAAGTCCTAAATGATATAAACTGGGAAGATTGCCTAAGCATCACGGATCCCAACCTATGTCTAGAACAAATTAACTCTGTGGTACTCGAGGTTTGCTCAAGGCAAATTCCCTTAAGGAAAAGGAGGAGAAGATGCAAACTAGAAAGAGAGAGGCACTCCCTATACAGGCGAAGGCAAAGAATAACGGAGCGGCTACAGGAGACCAATATCTCTGAAATACGTAGGGAGACACTAGTCAGAGAAATAGCAAACATTGAATTAAAACTAAAGGAATCTTACAGGAATCAAGAGACACGGGAAGAACAAAAAGCCATAAATGAAATTGAAAGAAACCCAAAGTATTTCTTTTCCTATGCAAAATGACTCAGTCTTTAGCGAGCCACTAACCAGACTGAAAATCGAAAACCTAAATGAATTTTTTATGAGAGTGCCACAGAATTTGACAGACGCATGCCTTTCTGACATCACCACGACGCCAAATGAATTCGAAAAAGCAATAAATGACATGCCCATGCACTCTGCTCCAGGCCCAGACTCATGGAACTCCGTGTTCATCAAGAACTGCAAGAAGCCCCTATCACATGCTTTTAACATCTTATGGAGAGGAAGAATGGACACTGGGATCGTCCTGCAGCTACTAAAAACAACAGACATAGCCCTGCTCCACAAAGGGGGCAGTAAAGCAATAGCAAAGAACTACAGACCAATTGCGCTAACGTCCCATATCATAAAAATCTTTGAAAGGGTTCTAAGAAGCAAGATCGCAACCCATCTTGATACCCATCAATTGCACAACCCAGGACAGCATGGGTTTAGAGAAGGCCGCTCCTGTCTGTCCCAACTACTGGACCATTACGACAAGGTCCTGGATGCTCTAGAAGATAAACAGAATGCAGATGTTATATACACAGATTTTGCAAAAGCCTTTGACAAGTGTGACCATGGTGTAATAGCACACAAAATGCGTGATAAAGGAATAACAGGAAAAGTTGGTAGATGGATCTATAATTTCCTAACATGTAGAACACAAAGAGTAGTAGTCAACAGAGTAAAGTCTGAGACAGCTACTGTGAAAAGCTCTGTTCCACAAGGCACAGTACTTGCTCCCATCCTATTCCTCATCCTCATATCAGATATCGACAGGGATATAAGCCACAGTGCTGTATTCCTTTGCAGATGACACCCGAATCTGTATGACAGTGTCCACCGTTGAAGACACGGCTAGACTCCAAGCAGACATAAACCAAATCTTTAAATGGGCTGCAGAAAACATTATGAAGTTCAATGATGAGAAATTTCAATTACTCAGATACGGAAAACGTGAAGAAATTAAAATCTCTTCGGAATACAAAACTAATTCCAACCACACAATAGAGCGAAAAACTAATGTCAAAGACCTGGGAGTGATCATGTCAGAGGATCTCACCTTCAAGGACCATAACAAAGTAGCAATTGCATCTGCTCGAAAAATGACAGGATGGATAATGAGAACCTTCAAAACCAGGGATGCTAAGCCCTTGTTGACAATTTACAGATTGCTTGTTCTATCTAGGCTAGAATATTGCTGCACACTAACGGCACCTTTCAAGGCAGGTGAAATTGCTGACCTTGAAAATGTGCAGAGAACCTTCACCACACGCATAAGTGCGATAAACCACCTCAACTACTGGGAACGCTGAAGTTCCAAACTGTACTCCTAGAACGCAGGCGGGAGAGATACATTATTATATACACATGGAAAATTCTCAGGGCTTAGTATCCAAACTTGCACACAAAAATCACTCCACGAAAGCAAAAGACCGGCAGGCGATGTAACATCCCCAATGAAGAGCAGGTGCCACTAGCAGTTGAGGGACAACAATAAGTGTCAGGGCCCAAGATTGTTCAACTGCCTCCCAGCATCATCAGGGGAAAACAGATCTAATTAGATCATCTATTATAGCCAGGAAACAAGTATACATTAATGAGTGTCTGACCAAAAAACGTCAGAACCTCTGGTATAGAATCAGAAAACTTAAGCGAGAGAATAATGATATAATCCACCAATGTTTCACCCGGGATGGAAAAATTCTAGTGAAGAAAACAAGTGTAGGTCAGTTGTATACTATCACAAATGAGAATGAACTATCAAGAATCCTTAGGGATGCAAATATTTCAGAGACTGTCTAAACACAATGTATAGTGTAGTGTATGTTTTGCCCATCTACCTCATTTAAATATTTGTCTATCCTTTGATGAATATTTTAGACAAATAGTTATATTTTTATTTTTAAATACATACAGTTTTTACTTGTGCCCATTTTTCAACCCACATTCCTGTATATTTTTATCAGCTTAATTGCTTAGAATTTATAATTACTATTGATCACCTTATTTGCTAAAAATTGTACTTACCTTTTATCCAACCTCATTTCTTTATACTATTGATCACCTTAACTGCCTAAATATTTTATTTCAAGCTATTTTTTAATATTATTAAATTTTACTTTTGTACACTTTTGTACACTTTAGCACTTTTTTCTCCTTTAATAGTTAACTTTCATTTTCTTTATATTGCCTTTAATAAATTTTATAATCACAACTAGTGTAATACTGAATCTTAATATTTGTTCCATTATACCTTAATATTAATCATAGTAATTTTCCAACCAGTTCTATTAGCTAGTTAAATAATAAATCAATTACATTGTAAAGATATATCCTAAATCTCTGTGACTTCTGTTCAAAAGTGTGTTAATCCAATAGCTAGTAAAATCAATTGATCAGATATCATATCTTTAAGTTTAGCATTATTCATTGTTCTTAAATCTTTTTAGAATCACACTCATATATAAACTTTTGTTTAATTAATTAACTAACTCAAGTGCTAACTCAGGTGCTATAGTTTTAGATTCTTATTAGCTGTAAATTGACTATCTTAGCTCATTTTTTTCATTTTTGTAAACATATCCAACGTACTAACTTAGTGCCAAGAACTCCTTTTGCATTGTCCTATTCGTAAGTCTACTTGCATTGTTATATTTTTAAGTTTAATTATAGAATCACACTAAATCTTATGATTCCAAACATTGATCCTGATACCAACCTTCTATTAAATGACTTACATGAACCTAACAACAACTGTCATTACTACACAGCAGAACAGGCTAAAACATTACTCAAAGCCAACAATAACATAACTATCTTTAATTACAATGTCAGTTATTTAAGCAAACATTTTGATGACCTCACTGCATTATTAAACTCACTACCCTCTTTAAGGGGGGCTCCTTGACGAGGTGAAGAGGCTATCGGTCTGAGGAATTGGACCTTTTGGTCTTCTTCCTCAGACCGAACCTAATTACCCCCCAATCCCCCTCCCTTTCCCATTTTCCCCCATCCTCCCTTTCCCTTTCCTCCTCCTCCTCCTCATCCCTCCCTTATTTCCTTCCCATTTTTACCCTGGGAGCTTCTCTCCACAGGCTTTCTAGTTCCTAGGTAGGGGGAAGGGTACCGTGGTCCATTCCCATTCCGTTGAGGTTCTTGGCGGTGGTGTAGTTTGCCGTGGAATCTGGATCGCCTGGGGATGTCCCGATCCCTCTCCGGTCTCCCGGGGGGTGGCCTTGGGTATCTTTCGGGCGACGGGTGTATCTCTGGAGGCCACCTTTCGATTCCGGGGTGGTGGCCGAAGGCGGTATGCTTTGTGGCGGATATCCGGCCGCCCTCTCTTTTGTCCGCCGAGGTGGCTCGGTGGATGTGAGGTTGCTATCCCGGATTGCTGGTTTACTGGCATGAAGGGTAGGGTATGGCACGGGTTCCATGCAGCATCTGCACTACTTGCGGTGTTGAGGTCCTCTTGGGCGCGGAGGGGATTTACGCCCTTTCATTCCTCCTAGGAGCTATTCCTCCACGTTCCCCTTTTTTATTCTTTTTTTATTTTTATTTTCTTTCTTCTTTCTTTTTTTCTTAAAAACAAAAAGAAAGAAGTAACCTAACCATGGATGCCCTAATCCGTGACTCTCCCCCCGGGCCCCTTGATACCGCACCTAGTTCTGACCCTACCTTGTTAATGGATAACTCTTCGGACAACCCTAATACCCTGTACCTGAAGCAGGTGCCAGTTCGTCACCTGCTTCAGGTCCCAGGACCTGACTGGCCCTTTAGATACATCTGACCTACGCTCTTCTCTGACCTTGATTCCGGCTTCTCCCTCGACGGTGCGGCAATTTTCGAATCGCTCGCCCGTCTCACATCGGACCACCCCTGGTCCAACACCAGGCTGTGATGGATATGTGGGGCAGTGGGCCTCCAGCAGCAACAGCCTGGTTGACCAGGCAAGCACCAGACGAGCCTGGCCCATGGCTGGGCTTAGAGAGTAGATACTCTCGAAACTCTTCAAAGGTATATCAAAGGTATATCACCCATCCATACATAAGTGATCTTGCCCGGTATGATTTTACTGAGATTGGTGTTAATGAGCACCTGCTTCCTTCACGTACCCTTATTTCCAGGCTGTTAATATTTCTTATATCCGTTAATATTAGCGCCCCTCCCCCCCACACCAAGCTTACCGAGGATCGTCGCCGTGTGGCTTAGTCTCAGAACAGGCTTATCAATTTTTAAAGAAATATCAGAGTAATAATTACTTTTACAAAACATATATTGAAATTAAAGCTACAATGAATGTAAGTAGGAGCTTGTAATATTTGACTGTCATCTTGCATGTTCATGAGACAAACAAAAGACCCACAATCCTGCCAGAGTTGAAGCGTTTAACAAGCCTTTGTTTCTCACTCACATGAAAGGACGGTAATACTAACCAGGATAGTTGCTTTCTATCAGCCAACTACCTACAGTTCCTAACCCTAACGCTCAGTGCCTTGCTCGCATTTGCTGGGACTTAACTCGAACAGCCCCTTGTTTGAGCCTTCCCGAACGGCATTTTTAGCTCTTTCATGACCTGGATCTTTTAATATTTGCCTCGTAACACCAGCAAGAATTAGCAAGACATTCCAGGTGTATGTTCCAGAACTGTCGACTGAATTAGATCAACAAGAATTATGAGACTATAAATTTTGTACTGTATTAGTATGTCTGCTCATTATAGTTGAACATATTTATAAACACGCGATGTTCATATTTATTCATACTCTTAATATTTAGGATATAGTTAATTGATATTTCACAAAATAGGACGGTTATAAATCCTCCTGTCCCAGCGCCTCACACAATGTAATCCACTCTGTACTATCCATCATCATGGGGCAATTTTTCATCCTTCAGGCCTAGTGACTTGACGCTCAGGGACAAAACGTTCCGCTCACAATAAAAGGGTCCCTGGTTCGATCCTGGGGCAGAGCGAGACGCATGAGCAATTCTCCTTTCACAACCTGCCTCTTATTTACATTTGTTGATTTTCCCTGCGATCTACGCGAGACTAACACCTAGGTTACTTATTTGGTGATAAGTGAACAAGTGCAGCAAGTAGAGAGATCTTGCCATACGTCTGGCCTAACCTTTGGTAGACAGGATTTACTGTTTCCAGAGGACCAATCATACTATCTCTTCAAAACTGTGTATGATGTTTCACCTCCTCATCTTGTTCGTTCCCTTACCACACGCAGACTAAAGTTTCTCTGGCCATTACTGTGGCTCATTTGCGTGTAAACAACCACTTTAAGAGGAGACTTCTTCAAGCTACCATTTGAGGCGCTAACACCCCTCCTACCTGCTAGAGGTGGTGTGCACAGCCATAAACTACACGCTGCTCACCTACACCTGACGTCGTCTCCGTCTCACCTCCACTTCCATCACTATACCCACCTCACTGACTTGCTGCCGCTCATTATATACATTAGTAAAACAAAGACGCCACTTTCCGCTCAGCGAGATTCTTGTAACTTTTGTTTTGCTCTTACGTTTTGCCACCTGGCGGATTTAGGCCACAATTTTGGGAAGGTCACCCCAGGTCCTTTTACTTAAAAATCCCTCAAGATGTGAGTGAAACCTTCAAACCTTTGTCGCGAATTCTTATAAATTTCTACTACAACACGTTCAACCACAGAGATGGCCAAGTTAAAAATATATAGCACAAAACCAACGTTCTGCTTTGGTGTCAACCTTCCCTTTTTTTTGTTTTTTGTTTTTTACTTTTAGTAGGATAGGTTGGTTGGTCTGGTGCTCACACACACACATACAATCACCTTCCCTGCACACTAACCATTGTAAAACTCATCCACCAATACTATACACCCACTTCTAAAACAATACATCGCTGGCACTGCCATACGAATTGAATATGTCAAGGTCTCGAGATTAAATCATAATTTTTATTATAAAAGTCAATAATATAAAAAAAAACAATGGAAAGTCAAGTACACGTTGAAAGCAAGTTTACTTCACTAAAAATCAAAAGTAGGGATCAAATGTATTTTTTAGAAATGTTCATTACAACTGAGGTGAGCATTTGTTGGCGTGGTTGGTGGGCGGAGGAGGGGAAGGGTAGGTCGAGTCAGTGATTACTGGTTCTTAATTATATGTACTGACAGCATTACTTAACTACTGTCCTATCGAGCCAAGCCATACCTACTCTTGTAAGAAACTACACAGCATTGTTCCTATGATATACCTGTGACCTGTTTTGAGAATTTTCCTATTCTCGTAGCCCGGCCTTGGGCCAGGCTTGTCTGGTGCTTGCCTGATTAATCAGGCTACTGGTCTTGGCGGCCCGTTGGTCAACATATCCATCACAGCCTGGTTGACCTGGCACTTGGTGGAGAGACTAGTCGAGTTTCCTCTTAAAGATTTCTACACTTGTTCCAACAGTGTTTCTGATATCCCTTGCTAGTATGCTGAATAGTCTGGGTTCGTTGATGTCCACAGTGTTGTCTGATTGTGGTGTCAACGTTGAACCGTGCACCGCTAGAACCAATAACCTGATTGATCTGACAGTCAATCAGGAGTGACTCGGGGGGTGACCCGGCTAACAGGAGTGACTCGGGGGGTGACCCGGCTAACAGGAGTGACTCGGGGGGTGACCCGGCTAACAGGAGTGACTCGGGGGTGACCGCGGCTAACAGGAGTGACTCGGGGGTGACCCGGCTAACAGGAGTGACTCGGGGGGTGACCCGGCTAACAGGAGTGACTCGGGGGGTGACCCGGCTAACAGGAGTGACTCGGGGGGTGACCCGGCTAACAGGAGTGACTCGGGGGGTGACCCGGCTAACAGGAGTGACTCGGGGGGTGACCCGGCTAACAGGAGTGACTCGGGGTGACCCGGCTAACAGGAGTGACTCGGGGGTGACCCGGCTAACAGGAGTGACTCGGGGGTGACCCGGCTAACAGGAGTGACTCGGGGGTGACCCGGCTAACAGGAGTGACTCGGGGGTGACCCGGCTAACAGGAGTGACTCGGGGGTGACCCGGCTAACAGGAGTGACTCGGGGGTGACCCGGCTAACAGGAGTGACTCGGGGGTGACCCGGCTAACAGGAGTGACTCGGGGGTGACCCGGCTAACAGGAGTGACTCGGGGGTGACCCGGCTAACAGGAGTGACTCGGGGGTGACCCGGCTAACAGGAGTGACTCGGGGGTGACCCGGCTAACAGGAGTGACTCGGGGGTGACCCGGCTAACAGGAGTGACTCGGGGGTGACCCGGCTAACAGGAGTGACTCGGGGGTGACCCGGCTAACAGGAGTGACTCGGGGGTGACCCGGCTAACAGGAGTGACTCGGGGGTGACCCGGCTAACAGGAGTGACTCGGGGGTGACCCGGCTAACAGGAGTGACTCGGGGGGTGACCCGGCTAACAGGAGTGACTCGGGGGTGACCCGGCTAACAGGAGTGACTCGGGGGGTGACCCGGCTAACAGGAGTGACTCGGGGGGTGACCCGGCTAACAGGAGTGACTCGGGGGGTGACCCGGCTAACAGGAGTGACTCGGGGGTGACCCGGCTAACAGGAGTGACTCGGGGGTGACCCGGCTAACAGGAGTGACTCGGGGGTGACCCGGCTAACAGGAGTGACTCGGGGGTGACCCGGCTAACAGGAGTGACTCGGGGTGACCCGGCTAACAGGAGTGACTCGGGGGTGACCCGGCTAACAGGAGTGACTCGGGGTGACCCGGCTAACAGGAGTGACTCGGGGGTGACCCGGCTAACAGGAGTGACTCGGGGTGACCCGGCTAACAGGAGTGACTCGGGGGTGACCCGGCTAACAGGAGTGACTCGGGGGTGACCCGGCTAACAGGAGTGACTCGGGGTGACCCGGCTAACAGGAGTGACTCGGGGGTGACCGGCTAACAGGAGTGACTCGGGGTGACCGGCTAACAGGAGTGACTCGGGGTGACCGGCTAACAGGAGTGACTCGGGGGTGACCCGGCTAACAGGAGTGACTCGGGTGACCTGGCTAACAGGAGTGACTCGGGGTGACACTGGCTACAGGAGTGACTCGGGGTGACACTGGCTAACAAGTGACTCGGGGATGACACGGTTAAGCAGGTGACTCGTGTGACCCGGCTATAAGAGTGACTCGAGGATGCCTTGTGCAGGAATAACTCGGGTGACCTGGCTGACAATGATATCCTGCTGACAGGACTGGGGATAAATGACTGAAGGGTACTGGCGTCATATGCACACCGAATTGTACCTCATATTTGTCTGTGCAGTAATGATTAATTACGTAAGGTGATACTGCTATAAGCAAAAGACAAGGTACTGGTATGAGACAAAGACAAGTACTGGCGTATAGACACAGACCAAGGTACTGACTTATAGCACACATATATCCAAGGTACTGACGTATAGCAACAAGACCAAGGTACTGCGTATAGCACACAAGACCAAGGTACTGACGTATAGCACACAAGACCAAGGTACTGACGTATAGCACACAAGACCAAGGTACTGACGTATAGCACACAAGACCAAGGTACTGACGTATAGCACACAAGACCAAGGTACTGACGTATAGCACACAAGACCAAGGTACTGAGCGTATAGCACACAAGACCAAGGTACTGACGTATAGCACACAAGACCAAGGTACTGACGTATAGCACACAAGACCAAGGTACTGACGTATAGCACACAAGACCAAGGTACTGACGTATAGCACACAAGACCAAGGTACTGACGTATAGCACACAAGACCAAGGTACTGACGTATAGCACACAAGACCAAGGTACTGGCGTATAGCACACAAGACCAAGGTACTGACGTATAGCACACAAGACCAAGGTACTGACGTATAGCACACAAGACCAAGGTACTGACGTATAGCACACAATACCAGGGTACTGCCGTATATACACCAGTGTTCGGCGAGACTGGTGGGGCAGGTAGGCAAAGAGCTACACCGATGATATGAAGGTCGAGGCGAGTGGCCAAGGAGTAATTAGGTACCGCAAAGAGGAAATCCCCAGCATGTGATGCCTTCACCAACAAGTGGTGACTATATTGTGTGTGTTCTGATGCCTGTGTATAGTATGTTTGGCCGACTTTACAATGGGGTGCCCCAGTTCGTGAGAGCGGTTTCCAATGGAGATCCCCTCCCAAAAATGGTTGAATAATTCTTTTCGAATATGACAAAAGTACCTGTTGTAAGAGAAGGCACCGAGGTTTTAGTAGAGTTTACCTTTGATGAGTTTAGAGTCATTGTACTCCCGGAGCCAGGCCATGGGCCAGGCTCGTCGGAAGTGATGGTAACAACATTGGTGATGGGTGGCAGAGACGGGTATCTGTGGTGGTGATGGGTGGCAGGGGTGGCAGAGACGGGTATCTGTGGTGGTGATGGTGCTTCTAAGAAATATCACTCTAAATTAAGGCATTTTAAGTAGTGGTGAAATGTAATCTACCTTAACCTACTCTTCCCTAACATGACTTAGTTATATTAGCTAGACTAAGTCAACAATCTACGTACTGTAACCAAATCTAATGTAACATAACTTAATCTATTGTAACCGAACCTACACTTAATCCAACCTAACCTATCTTAACTTAAAGAAATTTAACCTAACCCAGTATGTTTTAATACTGTTTTATTTATACTTAAAATAATGTTTTAAACGAACAGGTCTTCTAAACTCTTGATTTTTTAAAACAGAAATATATTTACTGGCAGAGAAAGTGACAAGGAGTCAATTTACCAGTTACCGGTGAGGATAACAGTGGTGATGGTGACAGTGGTGATGGTGATGGGTAATGATAGTGGCTGGTAGCAGTGGTGATGGTGGTGGAGGTCCATTTGTCCTCATGCAAGGCTAATTTGATAATGGCGCCACACTTTCACGCTACCATTACTGCCCTCCACAGCTACTGCTGCACCCTCCCACCTTCCTGCACAACTCTCACCCACGCTGTACCCACCCACCTACGCCCACCTTCCTGCTACACCCACGCCCACCTTCCTGCTACACCCACCCACCCACGCCCACCTTCCTGCTACACCCACCCACCCACGCCCACCTTCCTGCTACACCCACCCACCCACGCCCACCTTCCTGCTACACCCACCCACCCACGCCCACCTTCCTGCTGCACCCACCTACCATTATTACAGAAGATCATTTTAAAGACCATCACTGATTACATTCATCAAATGCCTTTGTAAATGAGCATATGCATTTTTCAATGCTTCTGGTTTATAGTATTGTTATAAATGTGTTAGGATCATCCTGGTATACCGCCACACTCAACCTTTGATATATACATTTGATAAACCTTTGTAGAGTTTCGAGAGTTTATCTACTCTCTGAGCCCGGCCATGGGCCAGGCTCGTCTGGTGCTTGCCTGGTCAACCAGGCTGTTTCTGCTGGAGGCCCGCTGCCCCACATATCCATCACAGCCTGGTTGATCTGGCACCCGATGAAGATACTTGTCCAGTTTCCTCTTGAAGGCTTCTACACTGGTTCCAGCCGTGTTTCGGATATCTTCTGGTAAGATGTTGAATAGTCTGGGACCCCGGATGTTAATACAGTGCTCCCGTATTGTCACCACCGCACCCCTGCTCCTCACTGGGTTTATTTTACACTTTCTCCCATATCTCTCACTCCATTATGTTGTTATGGCAGTGTGCAGATTTGGGACCAGGCCCTCAAGTACTTTCCAGGTATATATTATCATGTATCTCTCTCTCCTCCGCTCCAATGAGTACATGTTCAAGACTTGAAGTGGTTTAACAATTCATGTCTTTCCAGTTACCCTCGTAACTTCCTCTCAAACTGTGAGAGCTGAGACTGGTCAAAAATTTTCTGTCATTCACGCTTCTAGCTCTTTGTGGGTTGCGACTACGGATTTGACCAGTACGAACCGTTATCCGATTACCTCCTATTCTAACGATGCATATAGCCCCTACGTTTTAGAGTTTCCCCATCATGATGATGATAATCATGCTGACGGAGTGTGGGTAGACTTAGCGTTGATTCTACTGTTTATATTCTTTGATTTTTATTTTTACTTTCAAGTGATCACTAATTTGACTATCTGGCATAATGGACTGGTACCTCCAGTGCCGTGTTTCTGCTACAAACAATTACGTTAACATTCCTGCATATCCAACAATATCACCGACCAGCGCAAGACATTAATTTAGAAATACTCGACTATCACGCCAACAATACAAAATTACTCGATCGTCACAGCAGTTTTAAACATTAAGAAACGTCACAAAAATTAAAAAAAAAATATTAGATCTAAATAGATCAATTAAAAAGTAAGTAGAGCGTTACGAGAGACCAAGACACAGATTACTCGAGCGTCGTAAGAACTCCGTTGGCAGGCTACTCGACCGTGCCACCTTCAACCACACATTTACATTACTATTAAATAACTATATGTCTCGCCCGCTGAAGTACCAACGTACTTCAGCGGGCGAGACATATTTATCACAATATATACCTGAAAATTATTAGAGAGTGGATGCAAATCGACACATTGCAAAGATGCGATTAAAAAAGGCACAGTATAATATTTAAGGTTGCTCTTGTATCTAGCACTGTTTCTATTCTTTTAACAAACTTAGAGATTACACAAAATCAAAATCAAGTTCCATTGGACTAACATTAGCATCTCTGAGTATGGTTATCATATACAGTGTTGTGGCCTGGCCAGGCTTGTCTGGATACTATAACATTAAGCGACGCACACAGCGAAATAACGAACTGTATCTAAAATATTTAACGAAAATAGAGGGAACAACTGACATAAACCTGTGGTGTAACATCAACCCCCCTCTCCCCCCCCCACAGTAATATGCCAGCAAAACTGGGAGTGGCCTGACATACAACCAAAATTAATCACCCAAAATTAATCGCAAGTTGCACATTGAAAATATGGGAATTCTAAAATCTGTGAAGATTTAGTTTTCAGGCTCATATTTCTTTTGTGAATAAACACTAGTGAAGCCTCACCAACCTCATCTCTCGCTCAATATTATATATACTATATATATATATATATATATATATAATTTTATTACATAATATGGTACGAAGGATTTAAGAGATACATTGTTGGTATAAAGATGGCGTATACAGTACATGAGGTGTGAGAGAAGATGGGGTGGTAGGGAAAGTGGAATATTCAAATGTCATCAGGAAAAAAGCCAAATATTCTTCCTTGAAGCCTTTTTATCCACTTCTCCGAGGCAATGGTGGTGGTGGTAGTACTGCCTGTGACGGTGGTGGTGGTACTGCCTGTGACGGTGGTGGTGGTGGTGGTGGTGGTAGTACTGCCTGTGACGGTGGTGGTGGTAGTACTGCCTGTGACGGTGGTGGTGGTACTAATACTGCCAGTGACGGTGGTGGTGGTACTAGTACTGCCAGTGACGGTGGTGGTGGTACCAGTACTGCCAGTGACGGTGGTGGTGGTACCAGTACTGCCAGTGACGGTGGTGGTGGTACCAGTACTGCCAGTGACGGTGGTGGTGGTACCAGTACTGCCAGTGACGGTCGTGGTGGTACTAGTACTGCCAGTGACGGTGGTGGTGGTACTAGTACTGCCAGTGACGGTGATGGCGTATACAGTACATGAGGTGTGAGAGAAGATGGGGTGGTAGGGGAAGTGGAATATTCAAATGGCATCAGGAAAAAAGCCAAATATTCTTCCTTGAAGCCTTTTTATCCACTTCTCCGAGGCTATGTGTCCCACAATTTGTACCAGAGGTGGACCCCATCTTGTTTTACTTCCCATTGTATTTTGTCTTGAAATAAAGTTTGTATAAAAAAAAGATGGGGTGGTAGGGGAAGTGGAATATTCAAATGGCTTCAGAAAGAAATCTAAATATTCTTCCTTGAAGTCTTTTTATCCACTTCTCCGAGGCAATGGGTCCCACAATTGACACCAGAGGTGGACCCCATCATATTATATATATATATATATATATATATATATATATATATATATATATATATATATATATATATATATGAAATAAATAATGAGGAGCTGCAAAATAATGTTGCTACTTTGGGTAACACTGGTGACAAAGTAGCTGTGGCAGCTGCCATGGTGATGTGCGTGTGGCCTCAAAGAGTTCGTGAAAGTCGACGACCCATCACCGTAGCGGCACTTGAAGCATGCAAGCAGCAAGAGTGGGAGAAGCTTAACAGTTTTGTGATGCTTACACCTCTATACGGTGAACATATCATTGTCTTCATTGTGCTCAACGCTCGTGGGAAACAAACATAACACTCAATGGTAGAACAAATCACACCTAACAAAGTATACGTCTTAGTAACGAGTTAACACAATCAACAATTAGTAAAAATGGGCCAAAGCCGTTTTTTTTAACATGTTCCTCAATTACCAATAGACTCAACTTTGCAAAAAAGGCATTTGCTAGCACCAACAACCTGCATCTTTTGGCCTTAGGAAAGACTGACCCAAGAATCACTACAAGACAGTCCCAACATTGGAAAGTAAGAACCTGACGAAAGGCAAATATGAAACACTGATTAAAGTAAGTGAATGATCAACATATTTATTAATGATTCCAAAAATCATCGGCCCGGCCTCAGACCAGACCTCCTAAATTGCCAAGGAAATATTACAGGAATAAAAATTAAGAAACAAGAAATTAACCGTGAACGTACTAAGAAGAAATTAACCGTGAACGTACTAAGAAGAAATTAACCGTGAACGTACTAAGAAGAAATTAACCGTGAACGTACTAAGAAGAAATTAACCGTGAACGTACTAAGAAGAAATTAACCGTGAACGTACTAAGAAGAAATTAACCGTGAACGTACTAAGAAGAAATTAACCGTGAACGTACTAAGAAGAAATTAACCGTGAACGTACTAAGAAGAAATTAACCGTGAACGTACTAAGAAGAAATTAACGCGTGAACGTACTAAGGAGAAATTAACCGTGAACGTACTAAGAAGTAATTAACCGTGAACGTACTAAGAAGAAATTAACCGTGAACGTACTAAGAAGAAATTTCAAGATTTACCTCTCAGCTTAAACGTTTATAAGAAAGAAAAATAAGCCAGTAATGCCGCCAGAATGCAGAACATTTAACAGGCTTCCGTTTCACACAGCTATGACAAGATGCTAGTTCCACCCTGTTACTGTCTATCAACCTGACTGTCAACATGACAGACTAGCCAAACTAATACGACATACAGACGTGGATACTTAGGAAGTCAACCACAGATATTGATCAGGCCATTAGCATAACAGGGTAATTAACTTAATTCACAGATAATCTCGTTAGATTTATGTAGCTGACCTACAAATCCCGATCAAATGATGAACCTGAAAGATTTACTAACGATCTATTAATGAACCTGATCTACTAATGAGTTCTATGTACTAATAAACCTGATCTACTAATGAACCTTAATCGGCTGATAAGACTGGCAAACTAACTACTGATGTCAATGCTACCTGTGTTTACCTATGTTCAGTTTGGAGAGTGGTTGTGCCCCCACAACCCGCCTTGAAACTAGAGTTTTAGACTCTTAAAACTACCACTAAACTTAACACCTTCACAACACCACAAATAAATATACTGACACTAGTAAATACACTGACAATTAAATAGCAATTACTGAACGTTCTAAAACCTTAAATATTAACATAGCATAGGGAGGAGGTGTAACCAGTTACAATAACCGTTGTAAAGCACTCATACATTGTAAGGACGCATTCCACCACAAGAGACAACAAGGTTAAGCATACAGAGACGTGTGTATCTCAGTGTATATAATTTTGAGAACTCAACTCTATATTAGTACTTGAAGGTATTCTTGGCTGGTGGTTACAGTTCACAAGTTTCCTTAATGAGCCTCATATTGTACATTAGTTTTAACCACAATTAAGAAAACTAAGAGACTACAGCGCCTCCATACTAAGAGATCACTTCCAAATTGTGTAGAAAAACAACTAAGATGCACACTCTTTTTACTTGTCACGTTACATGCTTGAGATAATACGAAAACAGCCAGCCAGCCGTTAGCTATACACACTACACTGACACAAGAGACAAGTAGTTAGGTAGGACATATGTACCTGGAGTTCACACTCACCAACTTATTGAACAGTTAGTCCATTGGTTGTCATTGGCTAAGTATCTGACTAATTACCTGAGTGGCTGGTTAGATGCTTAAATGGCAGGCTATGAAACTGACTAGGCGCTTACCAACGAGATGCTGGTTTGAGTAGCCAGATGTGTCTAGATGCTTGACTGGCAGACAAGGAGCCTGACTGACTGGCTGACTATATAGCATGACTGGGAGATGCATGAGATAGCGTGTGATGTGAATCAATGTGGAGGAGTTTGGAGCTATCAGTGCCACCAGCACGGCGACGTATACTTAATTGATGGGGCAGTGTAGTAAGGCATGTTATTTGCCTTTGTTAGCTAGCACGCATGACAATAAATAAGACTAAACAGCCAGCACTGTTGCTGATATTAGGGGTACAGCAGAGCTAGACCTTACTCAGCGTGATCCACATTCCCAGAGCAAGACGTGTCTTGGTGCGCCTCGTGTACGGAGGTGACAACGACCTCAACACCTAACTGTAGGGAAGCGTCAAGTGTGACGTACCTGTGACCGGTTTCAAGGGTTATTCTAACCTCAAAGACCGGTCTAGGGTCAGGCTTTCTGTATTCCAAAATGTTGCCTGGGCTTACTTTCACTACACGGAAAAAGCTTTGTCAGGCTTAGGCTATGGATTACATGTAGGTCATTATGGCCACATTTCACCTATTACCTACATGCAACCGATTCCAGGTTGTCATCGCCCCCGCTGCCCAATCCTAAACTAGGCCTCCTGGCTGGTGGCCTGATAAAACCGCCTGTTAATGCTAGCAGCATGCAGACCCATGTATGACCTAAAAAACCTAATTATATATCACGAACAAATGATACAAGATGCAAAACAAACACAGGGGGAGTTGAATAATAGCTCTAGGCCTTTCCTGTTGCAATTAACACATCAGGAGGAGCTTGCAAAGTTGCAGAAATGAGTAAGAAATCTCAGCAGATTCGTTACAAGCTACGCTTGCTAAGGCTTAGAGCTATTATTTAACACCCTCTGTGGTTGTTTTGCATATATATATATATATATATATATATATATATATATATATATATATATATATATATATATATATATATATATATATACACACACACACACACACAAGCCAACCTAATGTGAGCTGGGGATCGAGGAAGCTAAAGTGTGCAGCTATACAAAGTAGGCCACTAGTGTGTATTTGGAGAGGGGAGGGGTGTGGGGGAGAGGTCGGTTGGTGTACTCACCTAATTGTGGTTGCAGTGGTTGATTCCTAGCTCCTGGCCCCGCCTCTTCACTGATCACCACTAGGTCTACTCTCCCTCCTCCATGAGCTTTATCATACCTTTTTTTTTTTTTTTTTTTGTGTGTGTGAGCGCGTTAATTACCATTTTGTCCTAGGCACATGTCGATTAGACACTAGGCCTGTTGTGTGTGTGTGTGTAGGTGAATACATATTGGAGGAGTATAATGAGCGGACGCATACTAGTGCATCATGTAGGAAGAGCCACACCCAACCCTGATGACTACGTGTTCTGCACCAACAGCAGTGCTAGTAATTGTGGGGGTGGTGATAGTGTCAGTCATGGCCATGATGGTAACACTCAGTTGTAGTGGCTGCCCTGATGGTGGTAGGGGTTGCTGTGGTAGTAGTAGTGGTATTATCAGTGGTAGTAGTGGTATTATCAGTGGCAGTAGTAGTATCATCAGTGCTGATGGTAGTGGTAGTAGTATCATGAGTGGCGGCAGTAGCAGTACAGTAGTACTACTACAACTGCCAGTGAAGGTTGTAGTAGTAGTAGCAGTGATATAGTATCAGTAGCAACATTATCAGCAGTAGCAGTAATAGAAGTATTATAAGTAGTGGTAGTAGTAGTAGCAGTGATATAGTATCAGTAGCAACATTATCAGCAGTAGCAGTAATAGAAGTATTATAAGTAGTGGTAGTAGTATTGTCAATAGTATTAGTAGTGACAGTATTGCCAGTGATGGTGATGGTGGTGGTGCCAGTACTGCCTGTGACGATGGTGGTGGTGGCAGTACTGCCTGTGACGATGGTGGTGGTGGCAGTACTGCCTGTGACCGTGGTGGTTTTGGTAGTACTGCCTGTGACGGTGGTGGTTTTGGTAGTACTGCCTGTGACGGTGGTGGTTTTGGTAGTACTGCCTGTGACGGTGGTGGTTTTGGTAGTACTGCCTGTGACGGTGGTGGTTTTGGTAGTACTGCCTGTGACGGTGGTGGTTTTGGTAGTACTGCCTGTGACGGTGGTGGTGGTGGTAGTACTGCCTGTGACGGTGGTGGTGGTGGTAGTACTGCCTGTGACGGTGGTGGTGGTGGTGGTACTGTCTGTGACGGTGGTGGTGGTGTTGGTACTGCCTGTGACGGTGGTGGTGGTGGTAGTACTGCCTGTGACGGTGGTGGTGGTGGTGGTAGTACTGCCTGTGACGGTGGTGGTGGTGGTGGTAGTACTGCCTGTGACGGTGGTGGTGGTGGTGGTAGTACTGCCTGTGACGGTGGTGGTGGTGGTAGTACTGCCTGTGACGGTGGTGGTGGTAGTAGTACTGCCAGTGACGGTGGTGGTGGTACCAGTACTGCCAGTGACGGTGGTGGTGGACCAGTACTGCCAGTGACGGTGGTGGTGGTACCAGTACTGCCAGTGACGGTGGTGGTGGTACCAGTACTGCCAGTGACGGTCGTGGTGGTACTAGTACTGCCAGTGACGGTGGTGGTGGTACTAGTACTGCCAGTGACGGTGGTGGTGGTACTAGTACTGCCAGTGACGGTGGTGGTGGTACCAGTACTGCCAGTGACGGTGGTGGTGGTACTAGTACTGCCAGTGACGGTGGTGGTGGTACCAGTACTGCTAGTGACGGTGGTGGTTGTACTAGTACTGCCAGTGACGGTGGTGGTGGTACTGCCAGTGATGGGTAGTGGTGGTACTGCCAGTGATGGGTAGTGGTGGTACTGCCAGTGATGGGTAGTGGTGGTACTGCCAGTGATGGGTAGTGGTGGTACTGCCAGTGATGGGTAGTGGTGGTACTGCCAGTGATGGGTAGTGGTGGTACTGCCAGTGATGGGTAGTGGTGGTACTGCCAGTGATGGGTAGTGGTGGTACTGCCAGTGATGGGTAGTGGTGGTACTGCCAGTGATGGTGGTGGTGGTATTGCCAGTGATAGTAATAGTGATACTGCCAGTGATGGGTAGTGGTGGTACTGCCAGTCATGGGTAGTGGTGGTACTACCAATGATGGTGGTGGTAGTACTGCCAGTAATGGGAAGTGGTGGTACTGCCAGTGATGGGTAGTGGTGGTACTGCCAGTGATTTGTAGTGGTGGTACTGCCAGTGATGGGTAGTGGTGGTACTGCCAGTGATGGGTAGTGGTGGTACTGCCAGTGATGGGTAGTGGTGGTACTGCCAGTGATGGGTAGTGGTGGTACTGCCAGTGATGGGCAGTGGTGGTACTGCCAGTGATGGGTAGTGGTGGTACTGCCAGTGATGGGTAGTGGTGGTACTGCCAGTGATGGGTAGTAGTGGTGCTGCCAGTGATGGGTAGTGGTGGTGCTGCCAGTGATGGGTAGTGGTGGTACTGCCAGTGATGGGTAGTGGTAGTACTGCCAGTGATGGTGGTGGTAGTACTGCCAGTGATGGGTAGTGGTGGTAGTGGCAGTGACAGTGTTACTACCACAACAGTGAGCTTTTTAGTACCACTGTGCTAGTAATGATGGTAGCAATAGTACATACCCCCAGTTAGTGGAAGGTATACATTTGAGAAGGCTGGTGGTGAAATGATGATACAACCACCACTCATGCACTCGCATTATTCATTGTAGGAATGTTTCACCAGCGGCGGGCCACCCTGCACTGCAAGACACCAGCGGCCGGCCACCCTGCACTGCAAGACACCAGCGGCCGGCCACCCTGCACTGCAAGACACCAGCGGCCGGCCACTCTGCACTGCAAGACACCAGCGGCCGGCCACCCTGCACTGCAAGACACCAGCGGCCGGCCACCCTGCACTGCAAGACACCAGCGGCCGGCCACCCTGCACTGCAAGACACCAGCGGCCGGCCACCCTGCACTGCAAGACACCAGCGGCCGGCCACCCTGCACTGCAAGACACCAGCGGCCGGCCACCCTGCACTGCAAGACACCAGCGGCCGGCCACCCTGCACTGCAAGACACCAGCGGCCGGCCACCCTGCACTGCAAGACACCAGCGGCCGGCCACCCTGCACTGCAAGACAGCACAGCAGACGACAGCAGTATTGAGAGTCCGTACACTGCTCAACTTCGTCTCCAGTGTTCCAATGAACTATTGAAGAGCGTCACTTTTTGGATGAAGTAAGTTGTGATATTTGAAGAACACTCAAAAAAACAATGTAACAAAAAATAGAAAGTACCATCACAACACAAATAACATCATTAAGTTAAAATATACTGTCAGTTAACACTACACTGCATCAGTTAACACTACACTGCATAAGTTAATATTACACTGCATCATTTAACATTACACTGCATCATTTAACATTACACTGCATCACTTAACATTACACTGCATCACTTAACATTACACTGCATCACTTAACATTACACTGCATCACTTAACATTACACTGCATCACTTAACAAAACACTGCATCACTTAACAAAACACTGCATCACTTAACAAAACACTGCATCACTTAACAAAACACTGCATCAGTTAACAAAACACTGCATCACTTAACAAAACACTGCATCATTTAACACTACACTGCATCACTTAACAAAACACTGCATCATTTAACA
Source organism: Cherax destructor (assembly GCA_009830355.1). Lineage (NCBI taxonomy): Eukaryota > Metazoa > Arthropoda > Malacostraca > Decapoda > Parastacidae > Cherax > Cherax destructor. The sequence goes on from WNWK01014706.1 coordinate 34,787, forward strand.
TTACACTGCATCACTTAACAAAACACTGCATCAGTTAACACTACACTGCATCACTTAACAAAACGATGCATCAATTAACACTACACTGCATCAGTTAACAAAACGCTGCATCAGTTAACATTACACTGCATCACTTAACACTGCACTGCATCAGTTAACACTACACTGCATCAGTTAACACTACACTGCATCAGTTAACACTACATTGCATCAGTTAACACTACACTGCATCAGTTAACACTACAATACAATAAGGTAACAATACACCAGTTAACAATACAATATCTCAGTTAACAATACATTATCTCAATTAACAATACATCTTGTGAGCACACCGCCATTAAGACTACATTTTACGGCAAACACTGGGCCATGGAGGTGCCGTCTTTTATTAAGCCAAGAAGATATGGGAAGATTTTTTTTTTGGCGTGGGTTGTCATAATGTTACTGGCTCTGTGGAGCTTTTGATAATTTTACCCAAGTCCCATTAGCTTCCGTACCAGTCCACATCGTAACAAAGATAAAATAAAATCCCATCTTAAGACATACAACTATCTTAAAAGTGAGGTTGTTGACAGCACCTCGCACTGTTTCAGATAACTACTATCTTGCTTCCACGAACAAACAGGTCTGATACTTCAGCCTTGTCTGAGGGCAACACACTAATAGTAGACTAACTGAATAATAACTCAAACAAAATACATCCGGGTATGACGAGGGCTGACGTTATAAAGTACTCACGCTATGCAGGACTCACGCTATGCAGGACTCACGCTATGCAGGACTCACGCTACGAGGGACTCACGATACGAGGGACTCACGATACGAGGGACTCACGATACGAGGGACTCACGATACGAGGGACTCACGATACGAGGGACTCACGATACGAGGGACTCACGATACGAGGGACTCACGATACGAGGGACTCACGATACGAGGGACTCACGATACGAGGGACTCACGATACGAGGGACTCACGATACGAGGGACTCACGATACGAGGGACTCACGATACGAGGGACTCACGATACGAGGGACTCACGATACGAGGGACTCACGATACGAGGGACTCACGATACGAGGGACTCACGATACGAGGGACTCACGATACGAGGGACTCACGCTACGAGGGACTCACGATACGAGGGACTCACGCTACGAGGGACTCACGATACGAAGGACTCACGATACGAAGGACTCACGATACGAAGGACTCACGATACGAAGGACTCACGATACGAAGGACTCACGCTACGAAAGACTCAGAGCGGAAAATTCTACCGTTACTTTCACAATAATTAAGGCCCCTATTCCGTGTATTGTCTTTATCTCCATCTTTCTCATCTACCTACCCCCCCCCTCCCTACTAACACACTGAAAAATGAGCAATACGCATGTTTTGCTATGTAGAATTCGAAAGTAGCTGGCATGGACTGGTTAGAAAGCCATAAAATATACATGTTGGGTGGCGAACAGCTGAAGCTAGCAGACTCTTCCGTGAGCTGATTATCTCCTCACACGCTACTACACACACACACACACACACACACACACACACAAAGGTCTACCCTGCTGCTCACACAACACACATCACAAGGGGCTTTATTCGCTAGTCAGGCTTAACAAAAATGTGGAAAATCGCAGTCATTAAGTAGTAGCCTTGTCTCGGAGTAATGGTGCTAATACCTAGCATTATGTACCAGATTACTCGGCAGGAGATTATGCTGGTTTAGTAAGAATTAATCGTGCAAAGCTGAAGAAGCGCAACAGCTGGCTACAGGTTATTTCAGTTGAAGTCACTTGTATATGCCGTGCGAGCGGCGCATAACCCACCACCTAACTCCTAAACAAAACCCGGCACACACTAAACATTTGAAAGCTTGTAATTTTCAAACTGGGCGGATGAATACAAAAGACAACAGTCAGTCAGTTTACCTGATAAAGTATCCTGCATTAAAGTTGGGATCATTTCCTGTTTTGGACCAGGTTTCAGCAGACAATGGTACGCATATACGCATGCCTACGTTGGAACTGGAATGGACGCGCGCACACTACATGCACAATACTTAATGAACAAGATAGTGTGGATAGGCGATGAGAGAAGCCGCTATAAACGTACGTTAGCCAAAGGAAGGTTAAGATGTACTTTTACATTTAACAGTCTTCATTTGATAGTCTACTAGACAAAGACGTGAAAGGGAAAAAATAAAACACTCAAGACCATAAGTAAAATCGGCCGATAGTTAAGATGCAAGGCCAGGCCCAGACTCGTGGAACTCCGTGTTCATTAAGAACCACAAGAAACCTCTTTCACGCGCCTTAAGTATGCTATGGAGTGGGAGCATAGACACGGGTGTTATCCCACAGTCGCTGAAACAATGGATATAGTCCCACTCCATAAACGTTGCAGCAAAGCGATAACAAAGAACTTTAGACCAATAGCTCTAACGACCCACATCATAAAAATATCTGAAAGAGTTCTAAGAAGCATGATCGAAAATCACTTGTATTCCCAATAATTTCACAATCCAGGGCAGCATCGGTCTAGAGCAAGTCAATCCAGCCTCTCGCAATTACCTGACCACTATATGGTCTTGGAAGCACTTGAAGACAATTAGCATGTACATGAAGTATACACAGATTTTGCAAAGCCTTCGACAAGTGCAATCATGGTGATATAGTACACAAAATGTGTGATAAGGGAATAACTGGCAAAGTGGACAGATGGATTTTCAACTTTCTAACTAATCGAACGCAAAGATTAATGGTAAATAGAGTTAAGTCGGAGGCTGTCATAATGAAAAGCTGTTCCACAAGGAAGAGTACTCGCCCCCATCCTGTTCCTCATCTGAGCTGCATAATTTAAGTGAGGCCTTACTAATGATGTGTAGAGCTGTAGTATAACCGCTGGATTTCTGTTGTCAGACAGAGATGTAAACCATAGCACCGTGTCATCCTTTTCAGACGATATCAGAATCTGCATGAGACTCCTCCACTGAGGACACGGTCAATCTCCAAGCAGATATAAATAAAGTTTTTCTATGGGCAACGGAAATCAATATGATGTTCAGTGAGAACAAATTTCAACTACTCTGCTATGGAAAACTGCAGGAAATAATAGCTAGAACTAAGTATACTACAAACTCTAATACGACAACAGAGTGAAAAAGTAGTGTGAAGGACTTAGGAGTGTAAATATCAAGAGGATCTCACCTTCAAGGATCACAACAATGTCAATATCACATCTGCGAGGAAAATGATTGGATGAAAATTAGAACTTTGAAAACAAGAGATGCCATACCAATGATGATCCTTTTTAGATCACTTGTTCTCTCTAGGACGGAATACTGCTGTACACTAACAGCTCCATTCAAGGCAGATGAAATCACAGATCTAGAGAATGCACAGAGAACCTTTACCGAACATATAAATTCCGTCAAGAACCTTAATTACTGGGAACGCTTGGAGTTACTTGACCTGTACTCAATAGAGCGCAGGCGAGATGCATCATAATATACACCCGGAAAATCCTAGAGGGACTGGTCCCAAATCTGCAATTAGAAATTACTCCCTACAAAAGCAAAAGACTCGGCAGACGATGCAACATGCCCCAATGAAAAATAGTAGAGGCATTAGTACACTAAGAGAAAACACAATAAGTGTCCGGGGCCCAAGACTGTTCAACAGCCTCCCACCAGCCATAAGGGAAATTACCAACAGACCCTTAGCTGCATTCAAGAGGGAGCTGGACAGATACCTAAAGCCAGTACCCGATCAGCCGGGCTGTGGTTCGTACGTTGGACTACGTGTGGCTAACAGTAACAGCCTGGAATATCAAGCCCTGACCCTCCGGGAGGACTGGTCAAGGACTGGGCCGCAAGGGCGTTGACCCCCGAAAAACCCTCCAGGTAGACAATGACTTACCTCAGGGAAACACGACTAAGTGAGCCAGCCACAGGGTGGTCAGGAAGTGCTTCAGGTTGAGAGTGATAGAAACATATACACAAGCTTGAAGGACTGGTTTCACAAGTGGCTGATAGAATTTAACCCCAGTAAATGCAATGTTATAAAAATCGGGGAAGGGCAAAGAAGCCCAGAAACCAAATACAGAGTTGGAGGACAAAGACTATAGACCTCCCTAAAAATGAAGTATCTTGCAGTGAACATAGGCTCAAGCACATCGCTTGAGACATACAACAACTGAATAACTGCTACAGCAACTGGGACACGGGCAAACTTAATAGTAGTTTTCAGGAACAACACCCATCTTGGAGTATGCAGCGCCAGTATGGAACCCGCATCTGATAAATCATGTAAACCTAGAAAAAACAAAATACCGAGGTTTGCTATAGAGGCTAATCCCAGAGCTCAGGGGTATGAGCTATCAGGAGATGCTATAGCAGCTAAATCTGATAACACTAGAGGATAGAAAAGAGGTGACATGACATGATTACGATGTACAAAATACTGAAGAGGAACTGACAGTGGCCAGTCTGGTCTAACACACACACACTAGAGATAGCGACCCCGCAGCGGTGAGGTTCGATTACCTTGTGGAACTGATCATGGTGAGGAATACAGTATGAAGGAAAGTTGAAAATGCCGGGAGGAAGAGAAATTCATACCCTGAAGTAGAAAAAGGCAAGAAGAGACTGAGCCCATGATTCACCCAGAGGTGCAAGGAGGCAAAAGTTAAAAGTGCAGTAGCATGGAAGACATATAGGAAGCAAATAACGCCAGAAAATATGGAAGCTTACTCCGACCGCACTGAAACTCTCCACGGTACTTCACAAAGGAGTGTACTGATAGCGAGTACGAGAGAGAGAGAGAGAGAGAGAGAGAGAGAGAGAGAGAGAGAGAGAGAGAGAGAGAGAGAGAGAGAGAGTGTGTAAACCAACATTTTAAGTTAGATTATACATCTCCAGCTCCAGAAAAGATAGACGGGATCCGAGGCTGCAAGAGGCATTACCCTTCTTAATGGCCACAATGAGACGCTGGAACAGCAAGATGGAAATTCTTTCTCAGCAAAATGGCTTTAAACGCAATGAGTAAACAGTAACCAAACTTGGCGATAGAGCAGCAAGCAACCACACACAGCAATTATGTTAATGTTTACCTCTTACGGTATAGCGAGGCTCTCGTGTGCACACTAATGTTTTCTTCTTCCCCACCATCTTCAAATTCCAAATGTTGAGTGACAGTGCCTCATGTTGAGTGACAGTGCCTCATGTTGAGCCACAGAGCCTCAGGTTGAGTGACAGTGCCTCATGTTGAGCCACAGTGCCTCAGGTTGAGTGACAGTGCTCATGTTGAGTGACAGTGCTCATGTTGAGTGACAGTGCTCATGTTGAGTGACAGTGCTCATGTTGAGCCACAGTGCCTCAGGTTGAGCGACAGTGCTCATGTTGAGTGACAGTGCTCATGTTGAGTGACAGTGCTCATGTTGAGTGACAGTGCCTCATGTTGAGTGACAGTGCCTCATGTTGAGTGACAGTGCCTCATGTTGAGTGACAGTGCTCATGTTGAGTGACAGTGCTCATGTTGAGTGACAGTGCTCATGTTGAGCCACAGTGCCTCATGTTGAGCCACAGTGCCTCATGTTGAGCCACAGTGCCTCATGTTGAGCCACAGTGCCTCATGTTGAGCCACAGTGCCTCATGTTGAGCCACAGTGCCTCATGTTGAGCCACAGTGCCTCATGTTGAGCCACAGTGCCTCATGTTGAGCCACAGTGCCTCATGTTGAGCCACAGTGCCTCATGTTGAGCCACAGTGCCTCATGTTGAGCCACAGTGCCTCATGTTGAGCCACAGTGCTTCATGTGGAGCCACAGTGCCTCATGTGGAGCCACAGTGCCTCATGTTGAGCCACAGTGCTTCATGTGGAGCCACAGTGCCTCATGTTGAGCCACAGTGCCTCATGTTGAGCCACAGTGCCTCATGTTGAGCCACAGTGCCTCATGTTGAGCCACAGTGCCTCATGTTGAGCCACAGTGCCTCATGTTGAGCCACAGTGCCTCATGTTGAGCCACAGTGCCTCATGTTGAGCCACAGTGCCTCATGTTGAGCCACAGTGCCTCATGTTGAGCCACAGTGCCTCATGTGGAGCCACAGTGCTCATGTGGAGCCACAGTGCCTCATGTTGAGCCACAGTGCCTCATGTTGAGCCACAGTGCTCATGTGGAGCCACAGTGCCTCATGTTGAGCCACAGTGCCTCATGTTGAGCCACAGTGCCTCATGTTGAGCCACAGTGCCTCATGTTGAGCCACAGTGCCTCATGTTGAGCCACAGTGCCTCATGTTGAGCCACAGTGCCTCATTTGAGCCACAGTGCCTCATGTTGAGCCACAGTGCCTCATGTTGAGCCACAGTGCCTCATGTTGAGCCACAGTGCCTCATGTGGAGCCACAGTGCCTCATGTGGAGCCACAGTGCCTCATGTTGAGCCACAGTGCCTCATGTTGAGCCACAGTGCTCATGTGGAGCCACAGTCCCTCATGTTGAGCCACAGTGCTTCATGTTAAACCACAGTGCCTCATGTTGAGCCACAGTGCCTCATGTTGAGCCACAGTGCCTCATGTTGAGCCACAGTGCCTCATGTTGAGCCACAGTGCCTCATGTTGAGCCACAGTGCCTCATGTTGAGCCACAGTGCCTCATGTGGAGCCACAGTGCTTCATGTGGAGCCACAGTGCCTCATGTTGAGCCACAGTGCCTCATGTTGAGCCACAGTGCTTCATGTGGAGCCACAGTGCCTCATGTTGAGCCACAGTGCTTCATGTTAAACCACAGTGCCTCATGTTGAGCCACAGTGCCTCATTTTGAGCCACAGTGCCTCATGTTGAGCCACAGTGCCTCATGTTGAGCCACAGTGCCTCATGTTGAGCCACAGTGCTTCATGTGGAGCCACAGTGCCTCATGTTGAGCCACAGTGCCTCATGTTGAGCCACAGTGCTTCATGTTGAGCCATAGTGCCTCATGTTGAGCCACAGTGCTTCATGTGGAGCCACAGTGCCTCATGTTGAGCCACAGTGCCTCATGTTGAGCCACAGTGCTTCATGTGGAGCCACAGTGCCTCATGTTGAGCCACAGTGCCTCATATTAATCCAGCACCTAACAAATACTCCATTAACCACTGCACGACAGGATTTTATAAAAACAGTCTTAGTAATTTACTTAGGTGGGTGCGCGTGGTACAGTGTTAAATTGCTTGTATGTGGGGGTCTCGTCTGGTGTTGACATGCACGTCATTATTACTCTGTTCTCACCTCGTTGTTTGATGGTTGTGTCGTAGCTCATGGGCCCCCGCCTCTAAGCTCTTATCGATACTGGAATTATACTCTTTATAATAATGAAATCTATAATTGAAATAGATTCACTTTCCTATAGCTATTACTGTCCTCAGGATTCTACTGCCCTCTAGTTTCAGCTTCTTCCTATCCACACCATTCAGTCACTACGTGTACTTAATGTAATGGTCAATGATCATGCCTTTGCTTCCATCTTCACTGTGAAATGTGTGTGAGTGAGGTTATTGATGTGAGTGAGGAGAGATTTTGATGTGAGGAGAGGTTATTGATGTGAGTGAGGAGAGGTTATTAATGTGAGTGAGGAGAGGTTATTAATGTGAATGAGGAGAGGTTATTGATGTGAGTGAGGAGAGATTATTGATGTGAGGAGAGGTTATTGATGTGAGTGAGGAGAGGTTATTGATGTGAGGAGAGGTTATTGATGTGAGTGAGGAGAGGTTATTGATGTGAGGAGAGGTTATTGATGTGAGTGAGGAGAGGTTATTGATGTGAGGAGAGGTTATTGATGTGAGTGAGGAGAGGTTATTGATGTGAGGAGAGGTTATTGATGTGAGTGAGGAGAGGTAATGATATGGGTGAACATTTAGTTTGTAAACTGTCAATTAAAGTTACCATATAAGCCCACTTATATCCCCCCAAGAGCATAGATAATAAATAAAGAGGAGCCATACGGCAAAAACCAGGAGTGCCAGGGACACCAGTAAGAAAGAGAATGACGGTAGTTGTGGCGACTACGGCGTCACCGGCGACTCAAGTCTCACTATTCCCATCACAAACTATAAATGCTGCAGACAAGCCTGACTGTGAATAATGTATGGCAAGGTCGTATTAACAATGGTAGGTAACTGTGCTTGTCACTCATCAACACATTAAGTAACCTATCAACGACCGCGCGGATACTCACAGAAAACAAAAGTCTCCTGGTGTTAACTCTGCCACGTAAAAAGTTAAGATTGGGGAAGAATGAAGACCGCAGACGGAATACAGGTTCGGAGGTCAAAGGCTGCAACCTCACTTAAGGACCTTTGGGTGAGTATCATACCAAGTATATCCTCCGAGACACACATCAACTAAATAACTGCTGCGGCAATTTCACGTCTGGCAAATCTAAGAACAGTGTTTCGATATCTTAGTAAGGAGTAATTCACAACATTGTAGACTTATCTAGCCAATCTACCTTGAAGAACTGTTCAAGTGTACCAGGAGGGAAGACTGTTGTATGGGATTGAAACTATAATACATAAAATTCATTCATATCAAACTACAGTATATACACCAATATATAAAAATGAATCTTTTTATATAATAAGCCTACCCAGAAGAAGTGTTAAAGAACTGTTAAACACTAAAAACTAAATACTTTTAATATAGACTAGTGAGTTAGGAGAGTTGTAAAGTGTTGTAAATGACCACCACCATGAAAATCTGTGTAAGTCTGCAGAAAGGGTAACAGATGAAGTCATGCCTGGATTGCATGCAATCTGTGGTAAATGGTCCCATGGGTCATGCAGGAACTTTAAAACAGCGACCACTTTTGATATAAAATCAGAGAAATGTTTTTGGGTCTGCACAGACGAGATACACCTGTATGAGAAGATTATATCTATATTAAAAGACAAGAACACAAATAAAATATCCTTCTTGAAAGACATGTCATCCTGGTATGACAGCTGGGAAAATAAAATGGGTGGGTTGGATGGGGTTGTCTTGGAAGACAGTGCTCCAGAGGGTGCTAGTGTTGTCCTGGAGGACAACGCACCAAATGGAGATAGTGGCCCCTGGTGATGAAACAGGTAAAGACAAGGTTATTCAATTTACAGAGGTACAAAGTAGCCGATACTGCTGGAGATGGAACAAAAGGGAATGATGCCTCAGGGAATAGTGTTGACACATTACTAGTAAAAACTGGTGGAAGCACTGATGTCCATACAGGGGTGGTAGGTAATGGGTAAACAGAAAAGATGCACCAGCAGGGAATGCAACCACAAAAAACCTAGCAAACAAAATACCAATCTATGCAAATTCTATGCCTTGGGTATATCTGCAGGCATGGTATAACTGGAAAAACAGGTGGGACATGCACCTCTGACTATCCCAAAAAATGCAGCACCCACATGATAATTGGAGAGTGTAACTCCCCTTCCTGTAACTTATTTCACCCCGAAATGTGTCACTCGTCAGTCCATGAAAGAAAATGTTACAATGTATACTGCCAGACACATCATCTAAAGGGGAAAAGACACAGACCAGCCGGACTATGGGAAACAAAAGAGGGGAGTCATAACCTCTCCAGAGGCTTTTTAGTGCCAGGAAGGTAAAAAAAAAAAAAAACTAGCAAGAAATGACAGAAATCCTACACCAACTGAAAACACTTCTGGAGCAGAGGCACAGTTATTGGCCTCCACTCCAGAAGAACAGATATTAAAGCCTGCAAATAAAACCCACATAAATTCCATCAATATAACGACATTCATATTTGCAAACATACATGTTCTAAAGCCGTCAACAAACAACAAAATTCCTTACATCAAGGTACTGCTTACGGAGTCAAATGCAATGTTTGCAGCTTTCACAGAGACCCACATAAAGGATAATTTTGACAACGAAATATGGATCCCAGGTTATAACCTATTCAGATGCGATACACTAAACAGGCAACAAGGGGGGGGGGGGTGTTGGCCTGTACATCAGAGTTGCTCATTTGTTCAAAACTACTAAACACCTCAAATGATGTAGTCGAAGTTTTTGGCAGTAAACATTGAAAAGCAAAACCTTCTCATTGTGGTTGTATACAAGCCTCCGGATGCAACTTCCCAGCAATTCCAAGAACAGCTTTTGAAAATTGACCACAGTCTGGAAAATCTCCCAACTTCTGCCTCAAACTTCTTGCTACTGGGAAATTTCAACTTGAGACATCTAAAATGGACGAGTGTAGCAAATAATATTCTAGCAGAGATCACCCCAGGAGGCAGCTCAGATGAAAATTAAATCTCAGCACCAAATTCACTTTAAACCAGCAAATAGAAAATACGCTGGACCTCATCTTCACTAACAACGACGATCTGATACGAAATATAAAGATATCAAAGACAATACACTCAGATCACAACATAAAAAGAGGTATATACATATATGCACAAGGCTCCTGTCCAGCAAAATGTGGTCAGTCATGAGGGGTGTCCTCACAAAATTAAACTTCAATAACAAAAACATACAATGGGAACAAGTCAACCATGTCCAAAATGAAACAAGCTGGGAAGATATCCTAAACAACACTGATCTGAACCTTTGCCTAGAAAAAATTAACAGTCTCTGTGGCACTTGTTTGCTCAAGGCACATTCCATTAAGAAAAAGAGAAGATGTAAACTAGAGAGAGACGCTCCCTATACAGACGAAGGCGAAGTCACAGAGCTGCTGAGAGGGGCCAATATATCTGAAATACGAAGGGAGGCACTGGTCAGAGAAATAGCAAATATAAAAACTTAAGCTTAAGGAATCTTACAGGAGACAATAATCTCAGGAAGAACCAAAAGTCATAAAGGAAATTGAAAAACAAAAAATATTTCTTCTCTTGCGCCAAATCTAAGGGTAAAACATCCAGTATTGGACCCCTGCTTAGGCGAGATGAGACACACAAGACAGCAAAGAAATGAGTGAGATACTAAAGTTTCAATACGACTAAGTGTTTAGCAAGCCGTTACTTAAACTAAGGGTCGACAATCTAAATGAATTCTTTATGTCGAAGACCCAAAATCTGGTCATCACAAGACTTTGAAAAGGCAATAAATGACATGCCCACACACACTGCCCTAGGTCCAGACTCAATGTTCATCAAGAACTGCGAGAAGCCCTGTCTCGTGCCTTCAGCATTTTATGGAGAGGGAGCATGGACACAGGGGGTCATCCCATACTCACTAAAAACAACAGACATAGCCCGACTCTACAAAGGTGGCAGTAAAGCAATTGCAAAGAACTACAGACCGATAGCACTAACATCCCATATCATAAAAATCTTTGAAAGAGTTCTAAGAAGCATCAATTACACAACCCAGGGTAACACGGGTTTAGAGCAGGTCGCTCCTGCCTGTCCCACCTACTGGACCACTATGACAAGGTCCTGGATGCTATAGAGGATAAACAAAATGCAGATGTAGTATACACAAACTTTGCAAAAGCCTTTGACAAGTGCAACCATGGTGTAATAGCGCACAAAATGTGTGATAAAGGAATAACAGGAAAAGCTGGTAGATGGATCTATAACTCCCTAACAAATAGAATACAAAGAGTAATAGTAAACAGAGTAAAGTATGAGGCAATTGTGAAAAGCTCTGTTCCACAAGGCACAGTACTCGCTCCCATCCTATTCCTCATCCTCATATCTGACATAGACAGAGACGTAATCCATAGCTCCGTGTCTTCCTTTGCGGATGACACCCGAATTGCCATGACAGTGACCTCCATCGAAGACACCGCAAGACTTCAAGCCGACATCAACCAAATTTTCAAATGGGCCGCTCAAAACAATATGAAGTTCAATGAAGGGAAATTTCAACTACTCAGATATGGAAAACTTGAGGAAATTAAAACTGTATCAGGGTACACAAGAAATTCTAACCATACAATAGAGCGAAAACGTAATGTGAAGGACCTTGGAGTGACAATGTCAGAGGATCTCACCTTCAAAGACCACAATAATGTATCTATCACATCTAGAAAAATGATAGGATAGATAATGAGAACCTTGAAAACTAGGGACACCAACCCCATGATGATTCTCTTCAGATTGCTTGTTCTATCTATGCCGGAATACTGCTGTACACTAACTTCCCCCTTCAAGGCAGGTGAAATTGCTGACCTGGAGAATGTACAAAGAACTTTCACGGCACACATAAGTACGATAAGGCACCTAAATTACTGGGAACGGTTGAAGTCCCTTGATTTGTATTCCCTGGAACACAGGCGAGAGATATACATGATAATATACACTTGGAAAATCCTAGAGGGATTAGTACCAAACTTGCACACGAAAATCACTCCCTGTGAAAGCTAAAGACTCGGCAGGAGATGCAACATTCCCCCAGTGAAAACCAGGGGTGCCACGAGTACACTGAGAGACAACACAATAAGTGTCAGGGGCCCAAGACTGTTCAACTTCCTCCCAGTATACATAAAGGGGATTACCAATAGACTCCTGTCTGTCTTCAAGAAGGCACTGGACAGGCACCGTCAGTACCTGACCATCCAGGATGTAGTTCCTACGTCAGTTTGCGTGCGGCCAACAGTAACAGCCTGGTTGATCAGACCCTGATCCACCACGAGGCCTGGTCTCAGACCGGACCGCGGGGGCGTTGACCCCCCGAACCCTCTCCAGGTATGTAAGTAGTACTGTATACTTGTGTAGTATACTACACAAGTACACAGTACACTACACAATACTACTGACAGGTATACTCCAGGTATACCGTGCATGTCTGGCCCATACTGGAGTATGCAGTATGGAATCCACACCTGGTCAAGAATATCAAGAAATTGGAGAAAAGCAAAGATTTGCAATATATCCTATAATATATCCCTTATAATATATCCTATAAGGATATATTATAAGGGATATATCCTATGAGAAGAGGCTAAGGGAATTAACATGATGCCACTGGAGGACACTAGGACTAGGGGGATATGATAATGATATACAAAAATTCTGAGAGGAATTGAAAAGCTTAACAGGGACAGAATGTTCCAGGGATGGGACACAGGAACAAGAAGTCACAGCTGGAGGTTGAAAACTCATCTGAATTGTCAGGAAATGGAACAATCTGGAGAGTGAAGTGGTAGAGGCCGGATACATATATAGCTTTAAGAAGAGGTACAAAAAGATTCTTGAAGTCAGGAAAGTGTGGGCCTAGTGGTGACCAGCGAAGATGCGGAGCCAGGAGCTGTGAACCGACCACTGCAACCCCACACAGGCGGTATCGAGTTTCTTTACCCATACAGCTCTACATGAAGCTTCAGCTTCAGCTTCTTGACGGAGGGCGACAGATTTTGAGTTAAAATATACCTTCGGTACCAGGAGGTAAATATGAAAAAAAGACCAAATCCACCCTATGCTTGACAGTAGTTTTGACATTCAACCATATTTTGCATGTCTAGGAGCCTATTTGAAAATAATCTAACCACAAAATGGTCATCTATTTTAGGTACTCAGATGCTTTTGGGGAAAGTGGAAACATGTGGGGAAAACACAGCATGTGGGGAAAATAGAGAATGTGGGGAAAAGAGAATGTGGGGAAAATAAGCATGTGGGGAAAATAAGGAACATATGAAAGAAAATGGAAAGCCTGCTGGGAAAATGTGGAGAAAAGTATTACTGAAACATTAAACTTTAAATATAACTTAAAAATATTCGATTGCAATTAACATTGTTAAGATAAGCAAACTTTGAAGTTTGTGCAACAGTGATCAATACTCATCATGACTTACCTGGACACACGCTTATAAAAACTCCAGAGAGCGAGGGGTAAAGAGGACAGTACGTGGAAATAGCACAGGTTCCAATTTAATATCCGCGTGCCATTCCTGATAACCCTTAGTTACGTTTCAACAAAGCCTTCCATTATTTTTAGTATGCAAGAAAAATCTGACGTTAAATTACTGTACTTAAGCGAGGTGATTCATATAGTCTAGCAGCAGGTTTTTACGTATTCCGGAAAACATGAAAACTGAGGGGCACAATTTTTCATTTTAATTTTAGAACGGCATGCGCAATACATCTGTACCAGCAGTGTTTGATAAGACGTTCATAATACTATCAAAATGTAATAGAAGGAGAGCGTTAACAGGAACAAACGTGATCCTTCTGCCTGACCTACCGCAAGATAAACAATGTTGTTTGTAACAAGACATTCTGCTTCGTATAGATCTTTATCAAGCCACTGACTTGATAACATTCTAAATAGAGTGAAACGTTATCACAATACAATACTGCTCTACACTTGTTTCTTCACTTGCGTCGCTAGTACCCCCGCCCGGGCGTGTATCCTGGCCTACTAGCGACACGTCAGACAGGTCAGTTTTGTGAAGAAGCTGACTACAATGTGATCACGACTATACAAGCAGGTCCAGACTCCCTTGTCCGTGCCATACCCTTGATGAGTTTCCAGAGTCTTTCTATTCCCGGAACCCGGCCATGGGCCAAGAACAAAACCTTAACTCAGATTTAAGGACGAAGCAATATTTGAAGCAGCGTCGACAGTGCGTCATCGAGCGCATTCCAGACGACCTTCAACAGTTACATATCAGCCATCAACCTTTACTTTTAACACCAACGTTATTTTTCTAATTGATTCAGCCAAGACGACGGTTTTAATATATACGTAGGTATGTGTAGGTCAACTGGTATACAAAATGGTACTTATTATATGTTGAATCCGAAAGATATACTACCTTTATATACTTTTGAGTTCGAGAGTCTTGCTATTCTCGAGCCCGCCATGGGTCAGGCTCGTCTGGTGCTAGCCTGGTCAACCAAGCTTTAATTAGGAGAACATTTCGTCCTGTGTAGGCCTTTATCATAACATTATACAAAATATGTCAATTTTCATTCTTTGTATTGATAAAGCTGTACACAGAGCAAAACGATGTCCCAATAAGGCTGATTGCGGAACCTCTTTTTAAACATTAATTATAATAGACGAAACAGGTCAACACAAGTGTTACAGTTAACCTTCGAAGTCGGAGCGAAATGTAAGTTTTATTCTGCCATGTGCGGGTTGTTTGTGCACTGTTTCAGTCACGGTATTGTGACTGTTGTAAAATATTATATCAGTAAACTGGTGTACACAGACCATGTAGAAAAAGTAAGGTATATGGATGACGAACAAGTACTCAGCCTTGATGGTAGGTGACGAGTCTGGGTGTGTGGGGACGGGGTGTGGGGATGTGTTGGGGTGTGCGGACAGGTAGTGGGGCAGACGGGTGGGGTGGGCGGACGGGGTGCGTGGCGGTGGGGCATGGTGTGGGCACGGTGTTGGGTGGTGGGGACTGGATGCGTGGCGGTGGGGCAGGGTGTGGGGACGGTGTGGGAAGGTGGGGACAGGGTGCGGGGCGGTGGGGCAAGGAGTGGGGACGGTGTAGGGCGGTGGGAAGGAGTAGGGCGTGAGGGACGGGGTGTGGGGAAGGTGTAGAGCGTTGGGTTGGGGTGTGGGGACGGTGTAAGGCGGTGGGGACGGTGTATGGTGTGGGGACTGGGTGTGGGCAGTGACCGGGGTGTGGGCAGTGGGG
>WNWK01014707.1:0-50366 GCA_009830355.1 Cherax destructor
AAACCCTTCAAAATCCCTTTGTTGGACACACCCCGGCCACAATTGTCTCCAAGCAGAGTTCATAGTCCTGAAAGTCACTCCCTCCCAAGCCTTACCTATAAGGCTTATGCAATGGAGGATACTGAAGTGATTCCTCCAGAACTCTCTTAGGGTCAATTCAGTGTCTGAGGTCATTTCAAAGCACTTTTGAAACACTGCTTTTGTGTAGAGTTTTTTGAAGTTAGAAATGACCTGCTGGTCCATGGGCTGGAGGAGAGGAGTGGTGTTAGGAGGCAAGAACTTCACTGTGATGAAACTTAACTCACTAGACAAATAGTCTGCCAAGTTGTGAGGATGAGCAGGAGCATTGTCCAGTACCAGGAGGCACTTGAGTACCAATTCCTTTTCCTGGAGGTATTTTTTCACACTGGGGCCAAACACTTGATGGACCCACTATGAAAATTTGCTTCGTGACCCATGCCTTAGTGTTAGCCTTCCACATCACACACAATTTATTTTTGACGACACTGTGTTTCTTGAACACTGGGATTTTCAGTGATACACGAGTAAAGGCTTCAATTTAAAATCCCCACTAGCATTACTACACAAAATGAGAGTTAGCCTGTCTTTCATAGGCTTGTGTGCTGGCAGTGCCTTTTCCTCCTGAGTAATGTAGGTCCTGTTTGGCATTTTCTTCCAAAAGAGGCCTGTTTCATTACAATTAAACACTTGTTGGGGTTTCAAATTTTGAGTCTATGTAGTCCTGAAATTCAGTCAAACTTTTCAGCAGCACGTTTGTTTGAACTGGCTGCCTCACCATGCCTTACCACATTGTATATGTCACTACGTTTCCAAAAACTGTCAAACCAGCCTTTGCTGGCCATAAAATCACTCAAATCAGCACTGGTTCCAGGCATTTTCTTGACGAGATCTGCGTGCAGCTGCCTTGCCTTTTCACAAATTATCGCCATGGAAGCACTATCACTCGCTATCTGTTTTTCGATGATCCACACCACCAACAACTTCTCAACCTCATCCACTGTTTGTGATCTATTTTTCATTAACATATCAACACCTTTTGCAACATTAGCTTCCTTAATTTCTTTTCTCTTTGCCAGGATAGAGGTGATAGTTGATTTGTTCTTGCCGTACATCCTGGGAAGCTCCCCCACACGTACGCCACTCATATTTTTCAACTATCTCCTTCTCCATGTATGGTGTTCCTCACTTTCTTTACCACAGGGGTGCCACTAGGAAGTTTCTTTGGACCCATGGTGGCTTATTTCACAGTGACAATTAATGAAGAAGCACTGAATTTACTGTGAAATGTTTCCCCGAAACTCGGGGAAACGGCCGATAGTCGGGCAAAAATTGGGCTGATAAAAGCGACCAAAACACGAGTCGGCCGATACTCAGGGTAGCCAAAACTTGGGGGTCCACTGTATACTGATTAACAGAATGGTATATAATAAAAATTACACTACAAAAGAGGTGGGCACAGCAAATTAAAATCAAACTTGTTAAAAAGAAAATGAGAAAACCTGAAATCATACCCTGCACAAATGCAAATGCACAACCTTTCTCGAAATTCAAAATTGCACCAGGGTCGCCAGACTTCCCAGCCCAAGTGTGGCCAAACTTTTTCCAAAATGGCAAAAAAGTCAACTTCATTGCATAAGTGATAATTACCAGTATGAATTACCACTGAATGGAAGAAAAATATCACTATTTAGCTATGCTAGAATACCGTATTCCATTCAGTATACATTCCATTCGGATAGAATACATGTATAATGTATTAATCCCACTCTTGTGTACCACCTGATCCTGAACATGGCAACAGCTGTTATTTAACTAAGCTTTCTCCTGAAGCCCACGGTCTAACTAGAACACTCAGAAGGTCCAGATTCGGATCGTGGGCCGCCAATTGAGTAGCCCTGCAATAGAGGCATTGGAAAATCAAAGCATGTGAATAAATTAGACATATGTGCAACTCTTGGGTATCTTTAATGAGGAAACGTTTTGCCACACAGTGGCTTCATCAGTCCATACAAAGCAGAATGGTGAAGAACAGGAGTAGTTTGAGGTAATCAGTCCCTCAGCCTTGAGTCGATGTAATCAGTCCATCAAAGCATGTGAAATAGGACGTTTGTGATTTTAAGGGGTTTGAGTGTGTATCAAAATTTGTAAAAGTGTGACTTAATGGTTCTTTGTTAAATGGGACTGCTTTTATTTTGCTGGTTGACATTTTATGAAGTGCCTCATTGTTATTGGTGGGAGATGTATTTTTCCCCAAGACCTGTTTATGATGGTTAATTCTATATCTTTAAGTAAATTTTTAGTTATATTTTTTCAGTCAATTGAAATAGCTGATTTAACCCTTTGACTGTCGCAACCCCAAATCCTAGTGTCTCCCTGTGCCGCAAAATATTCGAAAAAAAATTATTTTTTCTTATGAAAATGTCAAGATTAATTTTCTGATTGTTTTAAGCCCCCCAAAAAATTTTTGCGATGAGTACTTACAGAGATATAGAGGCATAAAGTTGGTAGAAAATGAGCCGCGTATGGAAACAGTGGCAAATGCCGCTCACCCGGTAAACTTTTTTTTTACTCCCATTCAAAGTTTTTTTTTAGTTAGTTTAATATCTTTATTATGCACCCCATACTCATCCTGTGGGCAGTAGTCAAAAGATTACAGAGGTACATAATTGGTCCAGGGACTGGACTCCAACGTTTTGATAGCTGAACAAGTTACAGCGGTAATGAACTAGATCTGGTCACAATTATGACCAAGTTTCACAGGTAATGAGCTCCAGGTAGAGCTGGTCACACTCATGACAAGTTACAAAGGTAATGAACTAGAGCTGGTCACAATTATGACCAAGTTTCAAAGGTAATGAGCTCCAGGTAGAGCTGGTCACAATCATGACAGTTACAAAGGTAATGAATCATAAACACGTCCATACATGGGGACAATCATGAACAAATTAGAGTAATGAGCAATTAACAAACATTCTAGGGAATGCATCCATTGCCCCAACAACAGATGTTGCAAGGCGCCTGTCCCTCTTCGGCAGGACAGCCAGACAGCCATTGCAAACAGCAGCAGGTTGCGCCAGGATCTGCTGCTTGCAGGAGCACCATCACTAGCAGCCCGAGGGAGAGCTGCCCTGGGGACGTGTAAACATCCTGGTGGACGCCAGTTTGATTGCAGATCCCAGGCACTCTCTGTCTGCTGGGAGGGGCTGTTTGTTGTTCCCACCTGGAGCCCTCCTGGTGCCCAGACATCCACCGTGTGCACAGATGTTGAAGCTTGAGGAACTGAGTGCACACTGCCAGTGGCACACCTGACAGCTGCCTCGTGGTTGAACTCCATAGCGCTGTCCCTCCAGTGGAAGGTCGCGTGAGCCCGGCACACCCTGTGCCATCGCTGACATTGTGGTCCCATTCGAAGGTTCACTATTTTATTTTTTCAGTTAACTTATGTGGCCTGTGCGACCAAAGTAAGGTGCAATGTACATATATACAGTGGACCCTCGGTTTTCGTTGAAAATTCTTTAAAGAATGCTGTTTGATTGCCATTACCGAATGAATTTGTTCCCATAAGGACAAATGTAAATTAGATTAGTCGTTTCAGAACCCCAAAAATACACTTACAAAAGCACATTTACATAATTGTTTGAGTTTGGAGGTGAACGAAAACCGAGGGTCCACTGTACACTCGTTGTATGCAACACAGTAATCGCACAAACATTATTATCAATACGTACTTCTTACTGCGAGGCATGGTGAACAAGGACTACTGAAATGGCGTTCCCACAAAGTACCACTGAGTCCCCAATTTCTTTCATACTGCACACACCCATCACGCAGACCCATTCTCTCACATGTGGGCCTACCAGCTTTCTCTCAACCGAAACAGTCGAAGGGTTAAAAAAAAAAATCTTCTATGAACCCTTTCAGGGTCGACAGGCCCTCTCCAAAACTCGTTCTCTGGGTCGCAGATTTTTTGAAAAAAAAAGTATTTTTTCTTATAAAATGATAGAGAATCCTTTTCTGATCATAATGACACCAAAAGTATGAAATTTGATGAAAAACTAATGGAATTATGCTCTCGCAAAGTTAGCGATATCGACGATGTTTACGCATCGGCGATTTCGCCCACTTTGAACCCTATTTTCGGCCAATTCCAATGTTTCAGTCTACCAAAATTTTAGCTATTTTCTCTAGAATTCCATTTGTTCTATCAATTGAGTACAAGAAACTGCCAATTTACCCATTTGAACTACCCAATAAAGTGGTCAGAAATTGGCAATTTGGCCAATTTCACACAAATTTCAAAAGATGCCAATTTCAAAATAGGGTCCAGAATAAACAAGACAGACATTCCTGGCACTAAAATAACATTTTATCTGTTTATTAGTCACGTCTCCAGGCTCCTCTTACATTACTTTTGCTTTCCATTTTGAATTTTTATTCTCACAAAAAATAGAAGATTTTCTGTTATGTATACTATTGCATCATTGTAAAAACGGTATAAATAATATCAGCGCACTTGTGCAAGAATATTAGACTCGCCATTTGATGTGTATTGGACGCATGGCGTGTTTTGTTTACTCTTGAACATCGGCAAAAATCGAACATTTTAGCTACTTTGCGCTCAGTTTCAAGGTACTTGTCATCGTGAAACCAATCAAAATTATCTCTATTTCTGTAATATATCTTCCATTCTATCAAATAAGACCAAGAAAACGAGAATACAACCATAAATACCCTACGAAAATAGACTGCAAAGTCACTGTTTTAAAGCAAAAACACTGTTGGAGTTTTTTTCCTCATTACCCACTGTGTGGTGCAGGAGTTTTTTTATACTGCGCACACTGACCGCACAGACCCATTCTCTCACATCTAGGCCTACCAGCCTGTTTCCGCTTGATTTGAGTGCGCTAGAATTTAGGCGTACTAGTACGTCAGAAACCCTGGTGCATAAGCCGTACTAGTACGGCCGAAACCCTGAAAGGGTTAACTAAAAACATATCCACTGCTTTATTATAATGGTGATAGCATTTCAGTAGCAGTTACCACTTTACACTATACTACAGTGGTACCTCTACTTACGAGAGGCTCCCAACTCGAACAATTATGTAAGTGTATTTTTGTAGGTGCTTTTGTAAGTGTATTTTTGGGGGTCTGAAATGGATTAATCTAATTTTCATTATTTCTTATGGGAAAAAATTCCTTCGGTATCAGCACTTGAATATCCGTCTGGAACGAATTAAGCTCGTAAGTCGAGGTACCACTGTATATCTACGAATACACTGAGAGACATCACCATGAGTGTCCGGGGCCCAAGACTGTTCAACTGCCTCCCAGCATACATTAGGGGGATTACCAATAGACCCCTCGCTGTCTTTAAGAAGGCACTGAACAGGCACCTAAAGTCAGTACCTGAGCAACCGGGCTGTGGTTTGTACGTCAGTTTGCGTTCAGTCGGCAGTAACAGGCTGGTTGATCAAACCCTGATCCACCATGAGGCCTGGTCTCAGACCGAGCCGCGGGGGTGTTGACCCCCGAAACCCTCTCCAGGTAAACTCCAGGTAACATAGAATAATGTGTATAGTGCCTGTACAGTGTATACACTCTGAAGGAGGTGTGGAGAAGTTACAGTTTGGAGGGTCAGCTGAACTGTGATGCTGGTGCCTTTATGGGAAGACAGTGATTGAATGAGTGACAGTGAAAGTGTTTTCTTTTTTGTCAGGTCACCCTACCCTGGTGGGAGACAACTGGAGTGTTAGAAGTGTTGTATTATGCTTATATTAGGAGAATTTTGTGTAACAAGCAAATTAATTTGTAAGAATAAAATATACCTTTCTGTCAATCTCTGTATTTAAGACCTTGTGGTAGTAAAATTTTATTAATATGTAATTTTTCTTTCTCATGAAACTTGAGGCTCCCCCTCTGTTTAGTATATTAACACATTAATTCCCAAAGTTTATATTCTTCACAGTTTCCAGGTGTGAGAAAATTGCATTTTAAAACTAAGATGCAGTGTAAGCATGTGTCATTTATTTTCCTGTTTCCCAAGTCTAAATACAATAAAAAAATGTTCAAATATAAAGTATGTGCATTTTATTGTCATGTCAGCTTTCATAGCATTTCTCTCTCTCATTTTTTTTTTAAGGTATGGGATGGAGAGGTAATGACTGTTATGAACAAGCATGGGCAGGAATATATATGTTCTTTGCCAAGTGTTGCTCCATTAGATTCTGACTTCAAACCAGATGATGACATACTTGATCAGCTAGTGGATATCTCAGGTGAGCTTTTGGTGAACAGTTATTTTAATGTCCTAATGATGTATATGTTGCGGTGGATTTGTGTTACGTTAGATGATGACTGATAAAGTTACTATTTGCTATAAATTATTGTACAGTTTGGTCTTTAAGATTATTTAAAATTCATCTTTATACAATAACCACAGTCATTACATATTTGTATGTCTTTTTACATAAGAGTATCTAATTTCAGTTCTTCTGAAACCGATGGAAACAGCGCCGTGTCTTATTAAAACTGTTGACTGGTGGACATACGAGTTTTGTTATGGCTCAGTAATCAAGCAGTACCATTTAGAAGGTAAGTAGGGCACTGTATAATAGTCCTTGCAGTTGGTAAGTGTTTTAAGGTAAATGTGTATAATAGTACCATGGTTGCTGTGCTAGTATCAGCCAGCATTATTACCAACTGCTGTGTCCATGGCTATTGTAGCATTATTAGTCACACTGTTAGACAGAATGCAAAACTAGTACATGTTGTCTAAGAAGATTGATTAGAGGTTTAGTTTCTTGGTTTTAAAAGAAAGAACAATAAATTGTATACAGGTCAAAATATGATGGCTGACCTTGAATTAGAAATTGAATTTTACCACATTGAAAATGTTTTGATACTGACCATTAGTCGTTTGTTTAATTGTATAATATGTTTGGTAGCCTCGTGTGTGTGCCATTCATTTGCTGTATAATAGAAATTTTTATGCATTTAGACATTTATGTTAAACAAAATTTGCCCATTTTCCTTTCACCAAATAATTTGATTTTGTAACATTAATTTTTTAAATTTAGTTTTAATAAAGTATGCTGTAAAGTACTTATGTTAATGGAATTTCTGACTGAAGCTTTAAATTTTTCAGATAATAAAGCCTCTGGGCCCATAATTATTTTGGGCAAATACGAATCTGAATATAATTGGAAAAATAGCTCCGAGACAAAGAATCGTCTGCAGAGGTTTCATAGTCAGTTTTATGTGAATGGGACAAAATGTGACCTCACAGGAGTGCCCAGACGCACAGAAGTTCGTGTAAGTTTGAAATGTAATTTGTTTTAACAAATAAATTGTAAAATAAGTGTGCACATGACATTCCTGAAGTAAATGCTAGGGTGTTGGGGAGAGGGATGAGATTAAAATATGGGAAAGCAAGTACAAAATGGGAGTTGACAGTTAC
The DNA here is from genome assembly GCA_009830355.1 of Cherax destructor. Lineage (NCBI taxonomy): Eukaryota > Metazoa > Arthropoda > Malacostraca > Decapoda > Parastacidae > Cherax > Cherax destructor. The sequence goes on from WNWK01014707.1 coordinate 7,478, forward strand.
TTTTTGCTGATGATACTGTGCTTTTGAGAGATTCTAAAGAGAAGTTGTAAAGGTTAGTCGACTAGTTTGAGAAGGTGTGTAAAGGAAGAAAGTTGAAAGTGAACATAGATAAGAGTAAGGTGATGAGGGTATCAAATGAGTTAGGTAAAGAAAAATTGGATATCACATTGGAGGGAGGGAGTATGGAAGAAGTGAATGTATTCAGATATTTGGGAGTAGACTTGTCAGTGGATGGGTTTATGAAGGACGAGATTAACCATAGAATTGATGAAGGAATCTGTGGAGACAAAAAACGTTATCCATGGAGGCAAAGAAGGGAATGTACAGTGGACCCCCGGTTTTTGGCTGGTGTGGAACTCTTATAGTTCGAATATCAAGCACTTTTTTCAATGAAATTCCCCCCCGGATTTCATGCATTCACTCAGAAATCGTTAGTATCAGACGCGTCCACCCTCCTGGGACGCCGCTTCCATGCGTATCACACTCAGTCTGCGTCTCTCTTGTTGAGTTAGGAATACTCCGCGCGTTCATCCATTTTTTTGTGCTTGTTTATTGACTGAAATAAGCCACCATGGGGCCAAAGAAAGTTCAGAGTGCCAGCTCTTTGGTAAAGGTGAGAAACATGATAGAATTCAAGAAAGAACTTATAGCAAACTATGAAAGTGCCGTATATGTGGCCGAGCTCGCCAGGATGTATGGGAAGTCGACATCAGCAATTAGTTCCATCCTGGTGAAGAAAGCTGAAATCAAGGAAGCTGATGTTGCGAAGGGGTAAATATGCTAACGAAACAGATATCACAAACAATCGATGATGTGGAGAAGTTGTTGGTGTGGATCAACGAGAAACAGTCAGAGGGAGATAGTGTTTTGGAGGGGATAATTTGCGAAAAGGCAAGGCATTTGCATTCGGATCTCATAAAGAAAATGCGGGAACGAGTGCTGCTGTTATTGAATTTAAGGCCAGCAAAGGCTGGTTCAACAGATTCAAGAAGCGAAGTGGCATACACAGTGTGGTAAGGCATGGCAAGGCTGCAAGTTCTGACAAACGTGCTGCCGAAGAATTCGTTGATGAATTCAAGGGGTACGTAGAGGCTGAAGGATTTGTCCCCCAACAAGTGTTCAGTTGTGACGAAACAGGCCTCTTGGAAGAAAATGCCAAAGACCTACAACATGCAGGAGGAAAAGGCACTGCCAGGATACAAGATTATGAAGGATAGGCTAACTCTTTTATTCTGTGGTAATGCTAGTGGGGATTTCAAAGTGAAGCCTTTACTCGTGTATCACTCTGAAAATCCCCTAGTGGTCAAGAAAAACAATGTCATGAAGAGTAAATTGTGTGTGATGTGGAAGGCTAACAATAAGGCATGGGTCACGAGGCTAATTTTCATTGAGTGGGTCAATGAAGTGTTTAGCCCGAGTGTGAAGAAACACCTCCTGGAAAATAATTTGCCACTTAACCCTTTGACTGTTTTGGTTGTATATATGCGTCTTATGAGCCAATGTTTTTGACGTATTAATACGCCAAAATTCTAGGGCTTCAAATAAAGTGGGAGAAAGCTGGAAGGCCCACATGTGAGAGAATGGGTTTGTGGTCAGTGTGCACAGTATAAAAAAAATCCTGCAGCATGCAGTGCATAATGAGAAAAAAAAAATACTCCGACCGTGTTTTTGGAATAAAATGCTGACTTTGAGGTGTATTTTCGTATAGTAATTACGGATGTATTCTCGTTTTCTTTGTCTCGTTTGATAGAATGGAAGACATATTAGAGAAGTAGAGATGATTTTGATTGGTTTCACGATGAAAAAGACCTTGAAATTGAGCTCAAATTATTGGAAATGTTCGATTTTTGCCGATGTTTGAGAGTAAACAAATGTCGTCATTGTCCAATAAGTGTCCAACTAGCCATTGTAATACGCAGTCATGAATGGGGTGACATTATTTATACAATTATTACAATAATGCAGTAGTCTGCATAACAGTAAATCTTCTATTTTTTGTGTGAATAAAAATTCAAAATAGAAAGCAAGAGTATTATAAGAGGGGCCTGGAGACATGACTGATGAACAGAGAAAATGTTATTTTAGTGCCAGGAATGTCTGCATTGTTCATTCTGGACCCTATTTTGAAATTGGCATCTTTTATAATTTGCATGAAATTGGCCAAATTGCCAATTTCTGACCACTTTATTGGGTAGTTGAAATCGGTAAATGGGCGGTTTTTTGTACTCAATCGACAGAACAAATGGAGTTCCAAAGAAATAGCTATGAGTTTGGTCGACTGGAACAATGGAATTGGCCAAAAATAGGGTTCAAAGTGGGCGAAATCGGCGATGCATAAATATCGCCGAGATCGCTAACTTTGCAAGAGTGTAATTTCGTAAGTTTTCCATCAAATTTCCTACTTTTGGTGTCATTAGCATCAGGAAAAGATTCTCTATCATTTCATAAGAAAAAAATTACAGTGGACCCCCGCCTAACGAGCAAAATTCATTCCAGAAACCTGCTCAAGTGCCATTACCGAACGAATTTACTTCCTTAAGAAATAATGTCACGTAGGTTAGTCTATTTCAGACCCCCAAAAATACACTTCCACAAGCACTTACAATATTATGCTTACATAATTGTATGATTTCCGGTGTGCTCGTTAGGCTGGGGTCCACTGTATTTTTTTTTTTTTTTAATATTTTGCGACACAAAGACTAGGATTTGGGGTCGCGACAGTCAAAGGGTTAAGTGTCTCCTGGTAATGGACAATGCTCCTGCTCATCCTCCAGACTTGGAAGACCTATTGTTTGAGGAGCGTAGTTTTATCACAGTGAAGTTCTTTCCCCTTAATACCACTCCTCTCATCCTGCCCATGGACCAGCAGGTCATTTCAAACTTCAAAAAACTGTACACCAAAGCAATGTTTCAAAGATGCTTTGAAGAGACCTCGGACACTGAATTCTAGTGGAATCACTCCAGTATCCTCATAGATAAGGCTTGGCAGGGAGTGACTTTCAGGACTTTGAACTCTGCTTGGAGAAAATTGTGGCCAGAATGTGTCCTCCAGAAAGATTGTGAAGGGTTTGAGGCTGACCCTGTCGACCCTACGCTACTGTGGAATCTATTGTCTTTGAGGAAGTCCATGGGGTTGGATGTGAATGGCGAGGATGTGGAAGCATTGGTGGAGGACCATGGGGAAGAGCTAACCACTGAAGAGCTGCAACACCTTCGACTGGAACAGCAACAGACCGCAGCTGAGGATGTTGCTTCAGATGAGGGGGAAGAGAGGGGGGAAGAATGTGCCTTCAGTGATTAAGGACATGTGTGCAAAGTGGAGTGAGTTGCAAAGGTTTGCAAAGAATTATCACCCTAACAAAACTGTTGCAAGCCATGTCTGCAACATGTTCAATGACAACGTTTTGTCCCATTTTAGGCAAATCTTAGAGACGCCAGAAACAGGCCTCTCTGGGCAGATTTTTTGTGCGACAGGGGGTACATTGACTCTCAAGCTGGTCCTAGTGGCAGTAAAAGACAAAGAAGGGAAGTAACCCCAGAGAGGGCTTTGATACCTGAAGTCCTTAAATTTCTCAACCTACCCATGACTGGCTTTAAACACTTCAATAACTGTATCAGGACTCATTCCAGGATTGTTTTTCAAGAGATCATAGTGCAGATGTCTTGCATTTTTGCAAATGAAGGTCTCAGAAACACTATCACCAGCAAACTGTTTTTCATTGATCCAGGGGATTTCCCTTCCAAACAAACTCTCCTCCCTCTTCCCTCCTCGCCTTCTTCCATATGCCAACAAGAGTCTTCAATAAAGGTATGTACGTAATGTTCATTTATCATTAAAATTAGTGCTTTATATTTCTCATTGTTTTCTATATGTAAAACTATAGTTATTCTCTATAAAATGTATTTTTTGTTAATATTTTTGGGTGTCTGGATTAAATTAATTGGATTTACATTATTTCTTATGGGAAATTTTTTTGGCCATTTCGGATTTCGGCCAACCTTCTGGAACGGGGATTAATTATGAAAAACGGGTCTACTGTATAGTGGTATCAACACTCTCATATGGGTGTGAAGCATGGGTTGTAAATGCTGCAGCAAGGAGGCTGGAGACAGTGGAGATCCTGTGTCTAAGGGCAGTGTGTGGTCTAAATATTATGCAGAGAATTTGTAGTGTGAAAATTAGGAGGTGTAGAGTTACAAAAAGTATTAATCATATTGCTGAAGAGGGGTTGTTGAGATGGTCTGGTAATTTAGAGAGGATGGAGCAAAATAGGATGACGTGGAGGGTGTATAAACGTGTAGTGGAGGGGAGGAGGGGTAGGATCATCATAGGAAAGGATGGAGGGAAGGGGTAAAAGAGTTGTGTGAGCATGTTAAGATTGGAGTGAATGGAGATGAATGGTTTTTGGGACCTGACGAGCTGTTGAAATATGAGCAAGGTAATATTTTGTGAAGGGATTCAGGGAAACTGGCTAGCCAGACTTGAGTCTGCACTTTAAAGGAGGGGTTTGGGATATTGGCTGTTTGGAGTGATATCTAAACTGTTGTATCTGAGTGTCTCTGCAAAGACAGTGATTGTGTGAATGAAGGTGAAAGTGTTTGTTTCTTTTTTGGGTCACCCTGCCTTGGTAGGAGATGGCCGAGGTGTTAAAAAAAAAAAAAAACTTGGTGGTAATAGTAAATTTTTCTTTTTATTATCATGGTGTCTTCAGAAATGTAACCCCCACAGATAATAAGGGCTCACTGTAGATATATTTATACAATGCACTCCCATTGTATATGAAGACAGGTATACAGTATATATTAAATAAAAATTACCATATTTTCTAAGCATTTTTTGGTATCTTTCTACAGTTTCATTGCGAAGATGGAGTTGGGGATTATATTCAGAGAGTAGATGAACCAGAATCTTGCCGTTATGTAGTCACTGTAGCGACTACTCGAGTTTGCCACCATCCATACCTGCGGCTTCAAACAGTACGAACACCACACACCATTACCTGTGCCCCATCTCTCACACAGGAGCAGTACCACAGATATCTCACCTATCAGGACAGTATGTTTTATTTATAATTTGGTATGGATATAGCCAGTAGTAAAAACAGTGTGTAATACTATACCAGTCACCATAATGTAGAGCACTTTATTACCAAAGACTTAACCCTTTGCTGCATCTGCCTCACCCAGTTAGTTCCCATTGTGTTTTTTTTTTTCAACGCATCAGCTGTCTCCCACCGAGGCAGGGCGATCTAAAAGAAACACTTTCACCATCATTCAACTCTTTTTACCATTATTCACACAATCACTGTCTTTGCAAAAGTGCCCAGATATGGCAGTTTAGATGTCACTCCAAACAGCCAATATCCCAAACCCCTCCAGGACTCAACTCCAGCTAACTGGTTTCCTTGAATCCCTTCACAAAATATTACCCTACTCACACTCCAACAGCTCGTCTGGTCCCAAAAACCATTTGTCTCCATTCACTCCTATGTAACACGCTCACATGTGCCTGCTGCATGTCCAAATCCCTTGCACACAAAGCCACTTTTACCCCTTCCATCCATACTTACATATACTTACATATAATTGTAAGTATTATATGTAAGTACGTATTATACTTACATATAATACTTACAATATTATATGTAAGTATAATATTGTAAGTTCTTGTGGAAGTGTATTTTTGGGGGTCTGAAATAGAATAACCTACGTGACATTATTTCTTAAGGAAGTAAATTCGTTCGGTAATGGCACTTGAGCAGGCTTCTGGAATGAATTTTGCTCGTTAGGCGGGGGACCACTGTACTGTTCACGTATATGTTTCACTGTAAACACTTGGTCTACACACCCCCTACCTTTCCTAAAGCCTCCTTGTTCATCTGCTATCTTACTCTGTCTTACTCTTAAATAATGATCTGATATACAGTACCTCTACTTACGAGCAAAATTCGTTCCAGTCGGCTATTCAAGTGCCGATACCGAAGGAATTTTTTCCCCATAAGAAATAATGAAAATTAGGTTAATCCATTTCAGACTCCCAAAAATACACTTACAAAAGCTCCTACAAAAATACACTTACATAATTGTTCGAGTTGGGAGCTGCTCGTAAGTAGAGGTACCACTGTATCTGTTCCTCCTCTGTAAACATGCGCATCCTGTAGTCTACCCATCAACCTTTTATCCACCAACATATAATCTAGCAAACTACTTTCATTATGTGATGCAGTGGACCCTCACTATTCGAACACTCCAAACTCGCCTTTTATGTAAGTTTATTATTGTAAGTGCTTTTATAAGTGTATTTTTGGGGGTCTGAAATGGACTAATCTAATTTACATCATTCCTTATGGGAATAAATTTGTTTGGTAACAGCACTTGAACATCATTCTGGAATGAAGAATGTTCGAAAGTCGAGGGTCCACTGTATATCATATTTTGTATACTTATACAGTGGACCCCCAAGTTTCGGTCACCTCGGAAATCGAACAATTATGTAAGTTTAATATTGTAAGTGCTTTTGTATGTGTATTTTTGGGGGTCTGAAAGGACTAGTCTAATTTACATTTTTCCTTAAGGGAACAAATTCATTCGGTAATGGCACTTGAAGAGCCTTCTGGAATGAATTATGACCGAAACTCGGGGGTCCACTGTATATTATTTTTTTCTTAAAATATATATTTCTTAATACCAAACCTATTTTATTTTTATTTTTAGTAATCTGTATGGGAAAAGAGGTTACTTGCCCATTGCTCCTGACATTTTAGTTGTCTTTTACAACACGCATGGCTTACAGAGGAAAAAATTCTTATTCCACTTCCTCATGGATATGAAAGGAAAATAATAAGAACTCAGATGAGTGTGTATACACAAATGTGTACATAAAAGTGTACTGTGACCTAATTGTAAGTAAAAGTAGCAAGATATATCTGTTACCTTGTGTGTTTATGAGACAAAAAAACATCAGCACTCCTACCATCATGTAAAACAAATACATATAGGTTTCTGTCTTACACTTATTTGGCAGGACAGTAGTACTTCCCTGGGTGGTTGCTGTCTACCATAAAAAGTATGACTGCTTATAGAAGCTATTGCATTTTTTGAACAAGAAGAGACCTTAACCAAGGCTTTTATGCTAGGTACAAGGACAAAAGTGCAACTAATGTGACATTTTATTGTGTCTTTTATATCTGGCACTTATTTGCCCAAAAATGATTATTAGATAACAAGAATTTTTTAATATTCTCTTATGAAAGCATTTTGACCTAGGTATACTAAATTAGGTAAAAGTATTCCAAATGCACAATTCTTGCATTCTTTTTTAAAACAAACTGGCCATCTCTCATTGAGGTGATCCAAAAAATGTAAAACATTCATAATCACTCATTTGGTGGCTGACTTGACAGAAGTGTGTCCAATTATCCTTACTTCTCCTTCATATTCACCACCTCCTCGTAGCCCATGCTGGTAATTTAACAGGACAAATTGGGACCTTTACTGCTTTTAATGAGGCTCCTTCCTCGTCCTCCATTGATGAGATTTTACACCTCTTCTCGACCTGTCTTAACCGCAGCTTCACATTGTATACCCCCAAACCTCGGGCAAGCATTCTCAGAAGTGCATGCCTTGGTGGTCTCCTGCTTGTGCTTGGGCAGTACGTTTGAAACACGCTGCATGGGGCAGATACCGATACAACAGAACCACAGAGAGACTCCTTGATTTTAAACAGAAGAGAGTGGTTGCTCGCCGTGTCATCCGTGACTCTAAACGCACTTGCTGGTGGGATTATTTCTACCGTCACTTCGGCTTCCTCTGAGTGCAGTCTGGAAAAAAGAACGGAAACTGAGTGGTAAATACTCCCCCGACCCGGCTCCCATTCTTCGGGTTGCCGGTGTCGATATACATAGTAAACCCTCTTGACGTTGCCACCGAAATTGGTAATCATCTGGTCCGTATTTCTCAGGGGCTCCAATCTATGCCCCTTGTTTCTTTCCTCAAAGTCTGCCATAGTGTTAGAGCCCTTAGCTTTTTCTATCAGAGAAGAATCTTATAATGTGCCTTTTACACTTCTGGAACTGGAGGCAACACTCTTCGCTTGCCGATCATCGGCAGCTGGGCCTGACGGCATTCATATTCGTATGCTACACCATTTACATCAGCCAGCCCTTGCAGTCCTCTTACAACTATTTAATCTTATTTGGTCACAGGGAGTTCTTCTCCAGCTGTGGAAATCTGCCATTGTTCTCCTTTTCCGCAAACCGGGTACTACGGGACATAATGCCTCCCACTACTGTCCCATTGCCTTTACCAGTGCAGTTTGCAAGGTAATGGAACATCTGGTAAATAGACGTTTGATGTGGTATTTAGAGACACACAATAGTCTTCCCACTAGTCAATATGGCTTTCGTAAGGGTCGTTCTACCCTTGACCCCTTACTACGCTTAGATATGTATGTTCGTAATGCCTTTACCAATAACCACTCGGTTATCACCATCTTTTTTGACCTTGAGAAGGCATATGACACAACTTGGAGGTATAATATCTTAGCCCAGGCCCACTCCTTAGGCCTCCAAGGCAATCTACCATTTTTCCTTAAGAACTTCTTAACTGAAAGGCATTTCCGTGTCTGGGTTAATAATATGCTTTTCCCGGACTTTGTCCAAGCTGAAGGTGTCCCCCAGGGATGTGTTCTGAGCACAACACTTTTTCTCCTTGCTATAAATGATCTGGCATCTATTCTTCCATCCAATATTTGGTCATCGCTCTATGTTGATGACTTTGCTATAGCTTGTGCAGGCACTGACTGTCACCTCAGTGCCATTTTTCTCCAGCATGCGGTCAACCGTGTTTCCAATTGGGCCACCACTCATGGGTTTAGATTTTCTAGTAGTAAAACTCGCCAAATTACTTTCACTAGACGTTCAGTCATCTCTGATCATCCATTGTACCTATATGGCTCGTGTATCCCAGAACGTGATACGGTCAGGTTTCTCGGCCTTCTGTTTGACCATAGGTTATCCTGGAAACCTCGCATTACCTCTCTGAAGGCGACTTGTCATAGCCGGCTGAACCTCCTTAAAACCCTCGCTCATCTTTCATGGGGGACTGATCGTAGCACTCTCCTTCGACTACATTAAGCCCTAATTTTATCAAAACTCGATTATGGCGACCAGATATATTCAGCGGCCTGTCCTGCAACTCTCTCTAGCCTTGATCCCATCCATCACCAGGGATTATGTTTATGCCTCGGTGCTTTTCGCTCTTCACTGGTTGAGAACCTCTATACAGAGGCAAATATTCCATCCTTGACTGATCGCCGTGATGCTCACTGCCTTCACTATTACGTTTTCTCTCATGACCTCCGCAATCCCTCCATATACAGTGGACCCTTGGAAATCAAACATAATCCATTCCAGGAGCTTGTTCTTAACTTGAAATGTTCGAAAATCGAATCAATATTTCCCATAAGAAATAATGGAAATACAATTAATCCGTTCCTGCTGTCAGGAGGCATGACAAAATAGTACTTCACTATGATGCTATTATCAACTTGACAGCTTATTTATCTATCACAATTCATCTAATATGACATAATAAACAATATAAATAACATAAAAACCTGATATACACTCTAGAATGAATAAAATATGTAAGTATGTCATTACAAATGTGGTGGTGGGAGAGGATAGTGGTGGCAGGCATACTTGGTCCAGCTATGAAAACATCTTCCCATTCTTTCCTCCTTCAGATGTGTTAGTATAAGAGAAAACGGAGTTTGTAATGCTAATTCCATTAGATCACTTCTTTCCAGTCGGCTACACGGAGTGAACAGAATTCATTCCTGTCCAGGCTGGTAACAGCAACAACAACAACAACAACCTGGTTTGGTTTACAAAACTCCCGAACCTTCTACACACTCATTCTCTCTCGTTTATTCATTTAATCTTGTTTACTCACCTCTCACTCTACATTAACCCTTTCAGGGTCCAAACCGTAGTTCTACGTCATGAGCTCAGCTCACTCAAATAAGTTGTGAGCGGTAGAGTTGGGCCTAGATATGAGAGAATACATCTATGTGGTAAGTGTGCACCACATAAAACATATCCTGCAGCACACAATGCATAATGAGAGAAAAAAACTGAGACCGTAATTTTCGATTAAAACAGCAACTTTGCAGTGTTTTTTCGTATACTTTTTATAGTTGTATTTGCTATTTCTTAGTCTCATTTGATAGAATGGAAGATATATTACAGAAATAGAGATGATTTTGATTGGTTTTAGTAGAGGAAATGGCTTGAAACTGAGCTCAAAGTAGCGGAAATGTTCGATTTTAGCCGATGTTCACGAGTAAACAAATGACCTCACACGTCTAATACGCGCCAGCTGGTGGGTCTAATATATTTTCACAAATGTGGTGATATTATTTGTACAATTATTACAATATTGCATAACAGTAAATCTTCCATTTTTTGGTTTGAATAAAAATTCATTATGTGAATAAAAAATCAAAATGTAATTCATTCTGCACCCTATTTTGAAATTGGAATATTTTGAATTTTGAGTTAAATTGGCTAAATTACCAATTTCCGATCACTTTATTTTGTAGTTGAAACAGTTGACTGGGCTATTTTTTGTGCTCAATTGATAGAATAGAAGTAATGCTAGTGAAATAGCTAAGAATTTGGTCGACTGGAATAATGTAATTGGCCTAAAATGGGATTCAAAGTCGTCGAAATCGCCGATGCGTAGATATCGCAGACGCATAAAAATTCGCAAGAGCATAATTTCGTCAATTTTCCATAAAATTTCATATTTTTTGTTTTATTACCTTCAGAAATAGATTCTCTACAATTTCATAAGAAAAAATAAGACTTTTTTTTTTTTAAATTCTTCCACACTGGTGCACCCTCTGAAATTTGGCCTCTGGACCCTGAAAGGGTTAAGACTGCCTCTTACCTACCACTGCCTCTTACCTACCACTGCCTCTCACCACCACTGCCTCTCACCACCACTGCCTCTCACCACCACTGCCTCAACCAGTGAACAAGCTCCAAACACAATTAATTAATTAATTGTGAAATGTTTGGAAGAGCAAGCAAGGTAATGTTCACTGGAGGATAAACAAAGCTAGACTGACTCATGACGCCTGGGCAGACAGGTCTGGTACGCACTTGTTCGATTAGTGGAATGTGTTTGATTACCGAAATCAAATTTGTTGTTCTATTTCCGATTTGTTCGATTACCGAGCTGTTCGATTTCCGAGGGTCCACTGTATAGGATAGTCACTGATGTTAGTAGACGTTCTTTATTTGTTCGTCGCCCCTGTTTACTCTGTCCCTTTTCTCTTCGCCTACATTCGCTCTTGTCTTCTCTTCAGTTACCACCTTTCTATGTTCATGTAGCATCTCACTTTTCCCTACCCCCTTGGGATGTTCCGACAGTTTGTGTCTGTTCTTGCCCACTGCCATGTGCGAAAGCCCAACTGCCTACAGTGGCTTCTCACTCTCTTTTTCTTAACCACTTCCGATCTCATTCTCATGCCATCGAAGTGTACAGCGATGGTTCTAAGTCTTCTGATGGCTTCGGATTCGCAACAGTTTCTGGACAGTGTCGTGCAAGGGCATTTATTGTCAGCTAGCATTTCTACGGCTGAATTGTATGCCATTCTCATAGCACTTATCCATATTGTATCTATCCCTGTCATCATTTGTGGTCATTTCAGACTCCCTTAGTGCTTTACAGGCTATATGAAAATTTGATACACCTCATCCCCTGGTTCTTCGTATTCAACTTTGGTTATGTTGTATCTCTAACAAGCACAAAGATATTGTTTTTTGTTGGGTCCCCGGTCATGTTGACGTACAGGGCAATGAACAGGCAGATACTGCTGCGCGGTCAGCAGTACATTACCTCCCAGTTTCATATAGAGGTGTTCCTTCGCACCCGTCGGCAACAACGTTGGTCTGATCTGCTCCATAACAAACTACAGTCAATTAAACCAAGTATAGGTTTCTGGCTGTCTTCTTATCATCTCTCCCATCTTCGCATTGGCCACACTCGTCTTACTCACGGGTATCTCATGGAGAGGCGCCCTGTTCCACTCTGTGAGAATTGTCAGGTCCCAGTGTCTGTTAGCCACATTCTGTTGGACTGCCCACTCTATCAACGTGCACGCAGAATTTACCTCCAACGTCGTCACCGCTCTACTGCCCTTACTTTACCTTCCCTTCTTGCTGATGGACCCTCCTTTAACCCAGACTCTCTCATTGACTTTTTGACAGCAACTGATTTACTGCACAAGCTCTGATGATAATGACTCTAGCACGCCTCACTGCCTTTTCTACCTCAATCTCTTGCTACCCTCTACCCCTGCACTATCCACTGCCCCACTGCACTCCATACCCTAATACTCATCCCTCTCTCTTGCTACTCAATACCCCTGCATCCTTCCCTGCCCTGCTGCGCTGTATGCTCCTTGTAGGTTTAGCGCTTCTTTTGATTATAATAATAATAATTGACAAGTGTGCATATGTCACAATTCAAACGACCTTATGAACTGAAGCATATCCACCCCTCCTTCAGAGTGCAAGCATTATACTTCCTACCTCCAGGACTCAAATTCAGGCCAACTGATTTCCCCAAATCCCTTCATAATTGTTACCTTGCTCATACAGCACGTCAAGCTGTAAAATCCACTTGAATCCATTCACTCTGATGTAGTACATTCACATTAGCCTGCTGAATGCTCAAGCCATAAGCACTCAAAACTTCCTTTACCCCCTCCTTCCAACTCTTACTGGGACAACCACTACCCTCTCTTCTACCCCTGATTTGTACACTTTCATAGCCATGCTATTCTGCTTCATCCCCTCTAAATGCCCAAACCACCTTAACTCAGTCCTCTGAATTATACCTTTGGTAACCCCACACCTAATTTTTTCACTCCATACATTTCTCTCAAACATGACATCTCCACTTCCTCCCACCTCCTCCATTCTGCAATGTTTAACCCTTTCGGGGCCGGTCCCGTAATATTACGGCTTGGAAGCCAGGGTCAGTCCCGTAACACTATGCCAAAATTCTAGCAACTTCCAGTCTTGCGGGAGAAAGCTGGTAGGCCTACATATGAGAGAATGGGTTTGCGTGGTCAGTGTGCACAGTATAAAAAAATCCTGCAGCACGCAGTGCACAATGAGAAAAAAGACTGCGACTGTGTTTCTGGTGTAAAACAGCGAATTTATGGTGTATTTTTGTATGGTTTTTAAGGTTGTATTCTCAGTTTCTTAGTCTCATTTGATAGAATGGCAGATATATTACAGAAATAGAGATGATTTTGAATACAGTCAACCCTTCGTTTTCGTGTTTAATTTGTTGTAGAGGGATCGACTAAAACTGAAATTGTCGAAAACTGAAACCATTTTCCCCATAAGAAATAATGTAAATTCAATTAATCAGTTCCAGACACCCAGAAGTTTTAAAAAAAAAAATTTGGGGGGCCTTAAAGATAGATTTACATGCACAAAAGAATGAACATTCAACATGATACTTACCTTTATTGAAGACTGATGTTGCTGGATGGAAGACAGGGAGGAGGGGAGAGGGAAGAGAGGCTATTGTTTGGAATGGGAATCCCCCTCCATAAGGACTCTAGGTACCAAGTCCTCATCTGGGGTCACTTCCCTTCTTTGTCTTTTACTGCCACTAGGACCAGCTTGAGAGTCACTGCACACCTGTGGCACTAAATATCTGTCCAGAGAGCTCTGATGCTGACTTCTCTTTAAAATGTCCCTAAAATGGGACAAGAGATTGTCATTGTACATGTTGCCTAGATGGATTGCAACATCTTTGTCAGGGTAATGTTCCTCCACAAATGAATGCATCGTAGTCCACATTGCACAAATCTCCTTAATCTTTGAAGAGGGCACCTTACATCTCTCTTCCTGCTTCATTGAAGCAATTTCCTGAGTTCTGGTTTGATGGTGTTGCACCTCAAGCTCTTGCAGCTCTTCAGTGGTTAGATCTTCATTGTGGTCCTCCACCAACTCTTCCACATCCTCTCCACTCACATCCAACCCCATGGAATTCCCCATTGCCACAATACTTTCCACAACTTCTATAGGCTCCTCAGGGTCAGCCCCAAACCCTTCAAAATCCCTCTTGGACAGAATCTGGCCACAACTTTTTCCAAGCAGAGTTCATCGTCCTTGAAGTCACTCCCTGCCAAGCCTTATCTATAAGGCCTATGCAATGGAAGATATTGAAGTGATCCCTCCAGAACTCTGAGGTCACATCAAAGCACCTTTGAAACATTGCTTTGGTGTACAGTTTTTTGAAGTTTGCAATGATCTGCTGGTCCATGGGCTGGATGTGAGGAGTGGTGTTAGGAGGCAAGAACTTCACTGTTACAAAACTGAATTCCTTAGACAATTGGTCTTCCAAGTCTTGAGGATGAGCAGGAGCATTGTCCATTACCATGAGGCAATTTCTTTTCCAGGAGGTAGTTCTTCACACTTGGGCCAAACACTTGATTGAACCATTCCAGGAAAATTTCCCTCGTGACCCATGCCTTAGTGTTAGCCTTCCACATAACACACAATTTACTCTTGACGACACTGTTTTTCTTGAACACTTTAGGATTTTCAGAGTGATACTCGAGTAAAGGCTTCACTTTGAAATCCTCACTAGCATTACTAGAGTTAGCCTGTCTTTCATAGGCTTGTGTCCTGGCAGTGCCTTTTCCTCCTGCGTGATGTAGGTCCTCCTTGGCATTTTCTTCCAAAACAGGCCTGTTTCGTCACAATTAAACACTTGTTCGGGTTTGAAATTTTCGGCCTGTACATATTCTTTGAATTCGCGCACAAATTTTTCAGCCGCATGTTTGTCTGAACTGGCACCCTCACCATGCCTTACAACACTGTGTATGCCACTTCGCTTCTTGAATTTTTTGAACCAGCCTTTGCTGGCCTTAAATTCACCAACATCAGCACTGGTTCAAGGCATTTTCTTGACAAGATCGACATGCATCTGCTTTGCTTTTTCACATATGATTGATTGTACAACACTATCACCTGCTAGCTGTTTTTCGTTTATCCACACGAACAAAAATTTCTCCATATTTTCAATTGATTGTGGTCTCTGTTTCGTTATCGTATTCACCCCTTTCGCAACATTAGCTTCCGTGATTTCTTTTCTCTTCGCCACAATGGAACCGATGGTTGATGGAGCCTTATTGTATATCCTGGCGAGCTCGGCAATACCTACGCCACTATCATATTTTTCTATTATTTCTTTCTTCAGTTCTATGGTGTTCCTTACTTTCTTTACCAAAGGACTGGCACTAGGAGCTTTCTTTGGGCCCTTGGTAGCTTATTTAGTAGTCAGCACACAATAATCAAGGGCCAAAAACAATGGATTGTTAAGAAATGTTTTGTATGAACTCGCAGGATAATGTTCACTCAACCAGAAACAATGCTACACTGCCTGAGAATGTGTGTGGGAGGCGGGCTTGCGGGCTTTGTATGTGCGCTGGGCACTGGACAGGTTCCGTACCATCGACGAAAACGGTGCCAATATTTCCATGAAAAAAGTGCGCAAAAACTGAAATCAGTGATAATGGAGATACATGAAAACGGAGGGTTGACTGTAGTTTACAGACTAAAAGTAGCTTGAAATTGAGCTCAGTGTAGCAGAAATGTTCGATTTTTGCCGATGTTCATGAGTAAATAAAACACATCACGCGTCCAATACATGTCAACTTGCCAGTCTAATATGCACTCACGAATGCACTGACATTATTTATACAATTATTACCATTATGAGGTAGTCTGAATAGTCTGAATAAAAATTCAAAATGAAAAACAAGCGTAATATAAGAGGGGCCTTGAGACGTGACTAATGAACAGAGAAAGTGTTATTTTAGTGCCAGGAATGTCTACATTATTTATTCTGGACCCTATTTTGAAATTGGCCTTTCTTGAATTTTATGTGAAATTAGCCAAATTAGTAATTTCTGATCATTTTAGTGGGTAGTTGAAATAGGTAAATGGGCAGTTTTTTGTACTCAAATGATAGAATAAAAGGAGTTCTAGCTAAATAGCTATGAGTTTAGTCGACTTGAAAAATGGAATTGGCCCAAAATAAGGCTCAATGTTGGTGAAATCTCCGATGCGTAAATATCTCCAAGACCGCTAACTTCGCAAGAGCGTATTTCCTTAAAATTTCCATCAAATTTCATGCTTTTGGTTTCATTACCTTTGGAAAATGATTGTCGTTTCCTAAGATTTTTTTTTTTTTTTAATTCTTCGACCTTGGAAGCAAGTTTGCGAACGGGTCTCGACCCTCACACCAACTTAAAATTGTTGGTACAGTACCACTATACTCTGGAGCTATACCTTTTTTTCTCCATACATATACTTTCATTTCCACAGATGCCTTGACACACCACGTACCTTGTTTCCCCCTCATCTATTTTATGGTTCACCTCATCTTTCATAACACCATCTGTTGATATGTCCACTCCTAAATATCTATATGTTCATATTGAAGAGCAGCTAGCATTTAATTTATTTGTAATAATAATTAATATAGTCATTTCCTCCATACACCCTCCCAATTTGATATCCAATGTTTCATTGACTGTGGTTTTTTGTTACTCTCATCACACTGCTTTTTTATATGTTCACATTTAATTTCCTTCTTTTACATATCCTCCCAAATTCCTTCAGCAGCCTTTGCCACTTCTCTTTGGAATATCCCAAAAAAGAACTGAGTTATCAGCAAAGACTAAATGTAATTACTTAGCACTCTTTTTCCCAACCCTAGCATTCACTTCCTTTGCAACCGCATCTAAAAATATGATAACCATTGTGACATCATACATTTCTAAGGTCTACTTATACTGCAAAATAGTCCTTCTTTCTCGTAACCTGAGCTTCATAAAAAATTTCCTGCTTTTAGTGACTTGCTAGCTATTCCATATGTGTAAGACATGTGCAGCAGTTGGTTAACTTTATTGTCGAAACATTTCACCTACACAGTAGGCTTCTTTAGTTGAATACAGAGAAGACAGCAGAAGTAGTGGTGCAAAGATGATGTGATCAGTCCATTAACCTGGAAGTGCTAGTTATGAAGTGGTCAGTCCCTCAGCCTGTTGAAGAGCTCAGTGCTATAATCTGGAGGGAGGTATTGTATGTGAGGGGACTTGGACATCTAAGAGGCATGTGCGAGCGCATCAACTTAACCTGGTGAGAGATGGAATGTGTGTTAAAAATAAGTAAATAAAAAAGAACTGGAAAACAGTTTCTCAGATATTGGGCAGAAGTAAGTTCACCACATCCAGAGAAATAGCTTTCAATGATAATGGAAGTAGGTTCATACTCAAGACTCATTTAGAGTTTTTAATGTATTTAAAATATTTCAAATAATGTTTATTTTATCTACACAGAAAAGGTTAAAGAAGAGCAGAACATGAAAGAAAAATGGTTGAAACAAAATGCAGAAATTCTTAAGGAAGCATCTTCTGAAGAAAGTCAGTCAATTCTTCAGCCAATCTCGACTGACTCTGATGATGTTGACGACGACGATGAGCTCAAAATGAACATAAAAATTTTCCGCCTCTCTCCTCTCAAAAAACAAAAACCTCAGCAATCAACAGAAGTTAAAGAGGGTGTCATGGAAGTAGAAACTCAAATAACGCTTGAAGAAAGTGGTGAGTTTTTTCATGTCATGGAGTACTTTTCATATAAATATATAAGTGCAGTGGAACCTCGGTTTTCGTGATTAATCCATTAGAAAAAGTCTTGATGATGAACCGAATCGTACGAAAACGGAAGCAATATTTCCCATAAGAAATAATGTAAATCCAATTACTCCGTTCAGATACCCAAAAATATTAATAAAAAATACATTTTATAGAGAATAACTATAGTTTTACATACAAACTAGGGCATACAAAAACCAAGGTTCCACTGTAGCTGGACTATAAATATGGAAGGCAATAATTTCAATCTTGTCACTTAACCAGAGGTAAACAATCAGTCACTTATCATATTTTAGGTGAGAATTCTCACCTAAAAATTTCCTATTAGTATTTTAAGAAAAGGCAAGATTACCCTGAATGTATCATAATAAATGACCATGAAAATTGCTACTTTATCTTAAACATAATATTTTCATTGTCCTCCCTGTACCACAATACAGTGGTACCTCGAGTTACGATGGTCCCCAAAATCGCAATTTTATGTAAGTTTATTTTTTTAAATGCTTTTGTAGGTATATTTTTGGGGGTGTAAAAGGACTAGTCTATTTTACATTATTCCTTATGAGGATAAATTCGTTTGGTAATGGCACTTGAACAGCAGTCTCGAACGAAAAAATATCGTAACTCAAGGTACCACTGTATTTGTCAAAAATTAATGTAAGAAGTGGGTGGGCAAACACCAAACATTATATTTTACAATGTAGCACCTCAGAGGTCATTATAATATAGCATAGCAACACTAATACAGTACAGTTATTGACTTTTAACATGTCTTGAAGTTATTGAAGTTTTATTCTGCATTAACCTAACTCGTGGGAAAAATTGACGGGTACTGTGTTTAGTTCCTTAGACTTGTATGCTTCTGATTATGATATAAATATCATGCCTCTACAGGTTTAGCACTTTCCAGGTGCAGGAGCAGGAGCACTTAATACTGTGGTAAAAATACATTTGTGGTGCACAATTGTAAGCTTCAGTTTACATTCGCTATACTACATTTATCTTTACTTTTGCTTCTTTGTAGGTCTTATTCCTGTAGTACAGGCATACCTCGTTAATTCAGCATTTGCTTTAGTGCTTCATTAATACGACACTTTTCAATTATATTCATGTTCATTATTTTTCAGTACAGGGGACCCCCGACTTTCGGCCAGTCTGAGTATTGGCCGGTTCGACTTTTGATCGCTTTTTTCGGTCCAATTATTCCTGACAATCGGCCGTTTCCCCGACTATCTGCCCGCGTACCAGACCTGTCCGCCTGCCCATGCTTGCGCGCCTCCCCGCGCAGGTGCCGTGAGCCAGTCTTGCTTTGTTTATCCTTGAGTGAACATTACCCAGAGCGCTCATTCAAGCATTTCACAACAATTTTATTGTTTTTAGTGCTTTTCACTGAAATATAAGTCATCATGGGTCCAAAGAAGCTTCCTAGTGGCACCCCTGTGGTTAAGAAAGTGAGGAACACCATCGAACTGAAGAAGGAGATAGTTGAAAAATATGAGAGTAGCGTACGTGTGGGGGATCTTGCCAGGGTGTACAACAAAAACAAATCTACTATCACCTCTATCCTGGCAAAGAGAAAAGAACTCAAGGAAGCTGATGTTGCAAAAGGTGTTGACATGTTTGCCAAAAATAGATTGAAAACAGTGGATGAGGTTGAGAAGTTGTTGGCGGTGTGGATCAATGAAAAACAGATAGCGGGTGATAGTGTTTCCATGGCGATAATTTGTGAAAAGGCAAGGCAGTTGCACACAGATCTTGTCAAGACAATGCCTGGAACCAGTGCTCATGAGACTGATTTTAAAGCCAGCAAAGGCTGGTTTGACAGATTTAGGAAAGGTAGTGGCATACACAGTGTTGTAAGGCATGGTGAGGCAGCCAGTTCAGACAAACGTGGTGCTGAAAAGTTTGTGTCTGAATTTAAGGGGTTTGTAGACACTGAAAAATTCAAACCCGAACAAGTGTTTAATTGTGATGAAACAGGCCTCTTTTGGAAGAAAATGCCAAAGAGGACCTACATTACTCGAGAGGAAAAGGCACTGCCGGGACACAAGCCTATGAAAGACAGGCTAACTCTTATGTTGTGTAGTAATGCTAGTGAGGATTTTAAAGTGAAGCCTTTACTTGCATATCACTCTGAAAATCCCAGTGTGTTCAAGAAACACAATGTGAACAAGAATAATTTGTGTGTTTTGGAAGGCTAACACTAAGGCATGGGTCACGAAGGCAATTTTCCTGGAATGGTTAACTGGAGTGTTTGGCCCCAGTGTGAAAAAATACCTACAGGAAAAGAAATTGGGACTCAAGTGCCTCCTTTTACTGGACAATGCTCCTGCTCATCCTCACAACTTGGAAGACTACTTGTCTGAGAACTTAAGTTTCATCACAGTGAAGTTCTTGTCTCCTAACACCACTCCTCTCATCCAGCCCATGGACCAACAGGTCATTTTTAACTTCAAAAAACTGTACACAAAAGCAGTGTTTCCAAAGTGCTTTGAAGTGACCTCGGACACTGAGTTGACCCTAAGAGAGTTCTGGAAAGATCACTTCAGTATCTTCCATTGCATAGGCCTTATAGGTAAGGCTTGGGAGGGAGTGACTTCCAGGACTTTGAACTCTGCTTGGAGACAATTGTCGCCGGATTGTGTCCAACAGAGGGATTTTGAAGGGTTTGAGGCTGACCCTGACCCTCACAACCCTGTGCCTGTTGTGGAAGGTATTGTGGCATTGGGGAACTGCCTGGGGTTGGAGGCGAGTGGTGAGGATGTGGAAGAGTTGGAGGAGGACCACAGGGTAGAGCTAACCACTGAAGAGCTGCAAGAGCTTCATCTGGAACAGCATCAGACCACAGTAGAGGAAATTGATTCACAGGAGGAAGATGGACAGGGTGAGGTAACTTCTTCAGAGATTAAGGAAATTTGTTCTATGTGGACTAAGGTGCAGACATTCATTGAAAAACACCACCCTGAGCAAGCTGAAACAAGCCACATCTGCAACTTGTTCAATGACAAAACCTTGTCCCACTTCAGGAAAATGTTAGAGATGCCAGAAACAGAACACTCTGGACAGTTATTTTTCTAGACAGGGGTCTAGTGACTCTCAAGCTGGTCCTAGTGGCATTAAAAGACAAAGAGGGAAGTAACCCCAGAGAGGGACTTGTTACATGAAGTCCTTATGGAGGGGGATTCCCCTTCCAAACAATGAGTGTTCCCTTCCCCTGTCCTCCCTATTTTCCAGATGCCAGCAAGCCTCTTCAATAAAGGTAAGTAAATGTTATTTATTATTTCTTGGTATTTTGTGTTATTAAGTGTTGTTTTGTGTATGTAAAACAAATGAATTTTTTGTGAATATTTTTGGGTGTCTGGAACAGATTAATTGTAGTTACATTATTTCTAATGGGAAATAATGATTCGACTTTCGGCCAGTTCGTGTTGAGGCCTAGCTTCTGGAACGGATTACGGCCAATACTCGGGGGTCCACTGTATATGTCATGTTTCTAAGTTATTAATATTGTTTATTATGTCATATTAGATGAATTGTGATAGATAAATAAGCTGAAGAGTTGATATTAGTGTCATATTTAAGTATCTTGTCCTGTCTCCAAACAAACTCTCCTGCCTCTCCATACTGATTTAAATGTTCATTTATCCAAAAATTAGTGCTTTATATTTATCCAAAACTAGTGCTTTATATTTATTTATCATTGTTTTCTGTATTTAAAACTATATTCTTTAAAAAATGATTTTTTTGTGAATATTTTTGTGTGGAACGGATTAATTGGATTTACATTATTTCTTGTGTTAAATACAGTGGACCCTCGAGTTTCACGATTAATCCGTTCAAGAGAGTCTGCTGAAGGGCGAAATTCATGAATGGCGAAACCATTTTCCCCACAAGAAATAATGTAAATCAAATTAATCCATTTCAGGCACCCAAAATTATTAACAAAAAATACATTTTTAGAGATTAAATATAGATTTACAGTAGACTGTCATTTAACACGAGTTTATCTGGCACGATTTGGGTATAGCACGATTGAAGAATTGCGGCACAATTTTCTGTAACACTACGTAAAATTAACTTTACATGGTTAGCAGAAGGGGAAAAATTTTTGAGTGCGCAGTCGCCCGCGGTGGGTTACACCATCGAGTCAATGATGGAGACCTACCGCCACCTTCACCCACCCACGCCACCCTCCCAGCCTGCCTCTGCCACCACCCCACCATCCCAGCATTCATACTTCATATGCGTACAGTCCCTCTTCTCTGCTACAACTTGTGATTGTGAATTGTGTTTTGATCTTTTAATTACTATATCTTGTAGTATCTGCCTAGCAATCATGACACCACTTTGAGTGTTGCTCAAAGTGGTGTCATGATTGCTTGCTCAAAGTGGCAAGAAAAGGTATAAGCATTTAAGGCTGACTGACTGACTTGACTGAATCACTGACTTGACTGAATCACTGACTGACTGACTTGACTGAATCACTGACTGACTGACTTGACTGAAACACTGACTGACTTGACTGAAACACTGACTGACTTGACTGAAACACTGACTGACTTGACTGAAACACTGACTGACTTGACTGAATCACTGACTGACTTGACTGAATCACTGACTGACTTGACTGAATCACTGACTGACTTGACTGAATCACTGACTGACTTGACTGAATCACTGACTGACTTGACTGAATCACTGACTGACTTGACTGAATCACTGACTGACTTGACTGAATCGACTGACTGACTTGACTGAATCACTGACTGACTTGACTGAATCACTGACTGACTTGACTGAATCACTGACTGACTTGACTGAATCACTGACTGACTTGACTGAATCACTGACTGACTTGACTGAATCACTGACTGACTTGACTGAATCACTTGACTGACTGAATCACTTGACTGACTGAATCACTTGACTGACTGAATCACTTGACTGACTGAATCACTTGACTGACTGAATCACTTGACTGACTGAATCACTTGACTGACTGAATCACTTGACTGACTGAATCACTTGACTGACTGACTTGATTGAATCACTTGACTGACTGACTTGATTGAATCACTTGACTGACTGACTTGATTGAATCACTTGACTGAATTACTTGATTGAATCACTTGACTGAATCACTTGACTGAATCACTTGACTGAATCACTTGACTGAATCACTTGACTGAATCACTTGACTGAATCACTTGACTGAATCACTTGACTGAATCACTTGACTGAATCACTTGATTGAATCACTTGATTGAATCACTTGACTGAATCACTTGATTGAATCACTTGACTGAATCACTTGATTGAATCACTTGATTGAATCACTTGATTGAATCACTTGATTGAATCACTTGATTGAATCACTTGATTGAATCACTTGATTGAATCACTTGATTGAATCACTTGTCTGAATCACTTGATTGAATCACTTGACTGAATCACTTGATCGAATCACTTGACTGAATCACTTGATCGAATCACTTGACTGAATCACTTGATCGAATCACTTGACTGAATCACTTGATCGAATCACTTGACTGAATCACTTGATCGAATCACTTGACTGAATCACTTGATCGAATCACTTGACTGAATCACTTGATCGAATCACTTGACTGAATCACTTGCCTGACTGACTAGTAGAATCACTTGACTGATTTACTGAATGACTTAAAGTTAGACACTCTGTACAACCATCGACTTCAGACCAGAACCTCTACCATCCACCTCAGCCCAGTAGGGCCACAGCATAACTCTCCACTCTCTTCACAATCATCCACAAACACCAGCACCCACAATTTAAGGTAAGAAATACTATTATTTCTATTACATTTGTAGTCTTAAACAGTAAAAACAACATAATACATCACAACAATGAACTACAATTACATATTCACTTTTATTTTTGTAAGATGTGGAGGCCTAAAATAAGTTGTTTGGCTTTTTTTGGAGCTCTCAGGAACGTAACCCTATTTTTCCCATAAGTTCTTCAGTTCATCTAACACGATTTTACCTCGCACAGCATTTTCAGGAACGTAACTATCGTGTTAACCCTTTCGGGGTTTTGGTCGTACTAGTTCGTCTTACGCCCTGGGGTTATTGACGTACTAGTACGTCTAAATTCTAGCGCCCTCAAATCAAGCAGAAACAGGCTGTTAGGCCTAGATGTGATAGAATGGGTCTGTGTGGTCAGTGTGCGCAGTATAAAAAAATTCCTGCACCACACACTGCATAATGAGGGAAAAAAAACCTGACCGTGTTTTTGGTTTAAAACAGCGACTTTGCAGTCTATTTTCGTATGGTATTTATGCTTGTATTCTCGTTTTCTTAGTCTCATTTTATAGAATAGATGATATATTACAGAAACAGAGATAATTTTGATTGGTTTCACGATGACAAGTACAGTGGACCCTCGGTTAACGAATACCCCGGAAATCGTGCAATTATGTAAGTATAATTTTGTAAGTTCTTGTGGAAGTGTATTTTTGGGGGTCTGAAATAGACTAACCTACGTGAAATTTTTCCTTAAGGGAGTAAATTCGTTCGGTAATGGCACTTGAGCAGACTTCAGGAGTGAAGTTTTTACGAAACTCGGGGGTCCACTGTACCTAGAAACTGAGCGCAAAGTAGCGAAAATGTTTGATTTTGGCCGATGTTCAAGAGTAAACAAATCACACCATGTGTCCAATACATATCAGCACAAGTGCGCTGATATTATTTATACCATTTTTGCAATGATGCAGTTGTATACATAACAGTAAATCTTCTATTTTTTGTGAGAATAAAAATTCAAAATGGAAAACAAAAGTAATGTAAGAGGGGCCTGGAGACGTGACTAATGAACAGAGATGTTATTTTAGTGCCAGGAATGTCAGCCTTGGTTATTATGGACCCTATTTTGAAATTGGCATCGTTTGAAATTTGTGTGAAATTGGCCAAATTGCCATTTTCTGACCACTATTTTGGGTAGTTGAAATTGGTAAATAGGCGGTTTCTTGTACTCAATCTCCAGAACCACTGGAGTTCTAGCGAAATAGCTATACTTTTAGTAGACTGAAACATTGGAATTTGCCGAAAATAGGGCTCAAAGTGGGCGAAATCGCCGATGCGTAAATGTCATGGATACCGCTAACTTCGTGAAAGCATAATTCTGTTAGTTTTCTATCAAATTTCATAATTTTTGTGGCGATATGATCGGAAAACGATTCTCTATCATTTCATAAGAAAAAATAAATTTTTTTAAAATTCGTGGACCCTGAGAACGAGTTTTAGAGAGACCCCTTGGACCCCCAAAGGGTTAAATGACGGTCTACTGTACATACAGAAAACAATGAGAAATAAATATAAAGCACTAATGAAATGAATAAATGAACATTTAAATCACTATTACATACCTTTATTGAAGACTTGTTGGGAGAGGGAGAGTGGAGGCAGGACAAAATACTTAATATGATGAGCTAATATCAACTCTACAGCTTATTTATCTATCACAATTCATCTAATATGACATAATAAATAATGTTAATAACATAGGGTTGTCGCCATTGCCAGGCGATGAGAGGAGCGAATCTCATTGCTGGGGTCCAGGGAATAAACCCTGGACTTTAATATAAATTTTAATAGGTAGTAGGTTGGTAGACAGCAACCGCCCAGGGAGGTACTACCGTCCTGCCAAGTGAGTGTAAAACGAAAGCCTGTATTTGTTTTACATGATGGTAGGATTGCTGGTGTCTTTTTTTCTGTCTCATAAACATGCAAGATTTCAGGTATGTCTTGTTACTTCTACTTACACTTAGGTCACACTACACATTCATGTACAAGCATATGTATATACACACACCCCTCTGGGTTTTCTTCTATTTTCTTACTAGTTCTTGTTCTTATTTCCTCTTATCTCCATGGGGAGGTGGAACAGAATTCTTCCTCCGTAAGCCATGCGTGTCGTAAGAGGCGACTAACATGCTGGGAGCAAGGGGCTAGTAACCCCTTCTCCTGTATATATTACTAAATGTAAAATGGGAAACTTTCGTTTTTCATTTTGGGCCACCCCACTTCGGTGGGAAACGGCCGACGTGTTGAAAGAAGAAAAGAACATAGAAACATGATATATACTCTAGAATGAATAAAATATGTCATTATGTATGTCACGAGTGGTGGTGTGTTATTGTTGTTGGGTTTATAAGGGAACACTGACATAAGCAGTATAGTGGTGCTAGTCACACTGAAACACCACTAGTCACACCACTATTCGCACTGAAACAATGTAGTATGTAATTTATAAATAAGAAATATTTACACTTGGAGGAGCTGGCAGAGGATGGCATATGTTGTCAGTGGCCCTATGTACCTCCAGCAAAATTGGAGGAGTTGGTTTCGTGTTGTCCTTTTTCTATCGCTTAATTGTTTAACTTACTAGAATCAATTAATGCTACACTTTATCGCTGGTTGGCTCTATATCCTTTATCGACTCCTGCTGCTTTAGTATCGTATATATCGTAGAATCACTGAAGAAGGCACATTCTCCCCTCTCTCGTCCTCCTCCACTTTGGTACTTTGCTATGAGTTCTTAAATTCTATCGTGTTTCTCACCTTCTTTACCAAAGGGCTAGCACTAGAAGCTTTCTTTGGGCCCATGGTGGCTTATTTAGTAATTACAAGCACAAAAAAGAATGGAATATTACGAAATGTATCTTATGAACGAGTCGGGTGATGGTCACTCGCGGAGAAACAGTGCCAGACTGCCTCTGACCTTTTGTGTGCGCAGATGGTGGAGGCTGCTCTCAGATGCGTACTGAACCATCGACGAATTGTGAGGCAACTCATGAACCGCGAGGCTATATTTTGACGAGAAAAGTTACCGAAAGGCAAAATTCATAAAGCATGAGGCTCAGGAAACTCGAGGGTCCACTGTATTGCTTTGACTTTTGGCTGCTTTGAATTTAGGCCAAGTTTCTGGAACGGATTACGGACGAAACTCGGGGTTCCAATGTATTTACACACCCCTCTGGTTTTCTTCTATTTTTTTACTAGTTCTTGCTTTTATTTCCTCTTATCTCCATAGGGAAGTGAAATAGAATTCTTCCTCCGTAAGTTATGTGTGTCGTAAGAGGCGACTAAAATTCCGGGAAAAAGGGGCTAGTAACCCCTTCTCCTGTATATACAGTGGACCCCCGGATTTTGTCAATAATTCTTTCCAGAAGGCTGTTCAAGTGCCGTTACCGAACGAATTTGTTCCTATAAGGACGAATGTAAATTAGATTAGTCCGTTTCAGACCCCCAAAAATACACTTACAAAAGCACTTACAAAAATACACTTACATAATTGTTCGAGTTGGGAGCAGTGTGATATCCGGGGGTCCACTATATTACTAAATGTTGAAAGAAAGAAAGAAAGAAGATTTGTAGTCTTAATGTAGGGTGAGAGGTGAGAAAACGAGGCAAAACGAATAAACGAGAGAGAGAACGAGTAAATGAGAGAGGAGAGAGATGCGTAGGATGTAAACAAACCAGGTGGGGCACGGTGACCATATTAGAAAGTCAGGTGGGGAGCTCTATAGCGAATTTTGGTCATATTTTGAAATGTCCGTATTAGTGGAACACCATAAGGTGGAACGCTGTAAAGCTGGGCCCTATTGTATATCTATAAAATATGCAATAACTTTAAAACACTTGAAATTTGGGAAAGTTTCCAGACATAATTGAGAGACAGAACTCACGGAGGATATAAACAAAGAGTGGCGCACGGACACCGTAATAGCGAATCAGGGAGCTGTATAAACAAATTTTTGGTTATAATTTGAAATGTGAAATTTGAAATTGCCATAAAGCGAAGCATTGTAAAGCAGGGCCCTCCTGTATTTCTTTTCCAGTTTATTAGTCCTGGTCTTGAGACTGGGCTGCTGAGACACTGATAACCAGAACCATTAACTGTTATATATTATATTCCCAGTAATAACATTTTAGGTATCTAAATGAAAAATTCATTAAGATTGCAAGTGACCTTAACAGACTTTCTCTATCAAATATTTTTTATTTAATTTTGTCAGTGTTAATTGGATGATATACTTTATCTTGTATTTCAGATGTTAATTTAAAAGTGGAGGAAATAAAATTATCCACAGCAACAGACGAGATACCAAAAATTAGAGATAATGCACAAGATTTTGATAAAGTCACTAATACTAAAAGCAAGAAAGAGAAAAAAAGAACAAAAAGTATGTTGGATGTTAGTGAAGAGGATGAAGATAACCTAATATCAGACTTGCAAGCTCAGGAGCTTCTGCAACTTTTACATGAGAGTGAAGATTTTTCAGACTCTGATGCACCCTCCACACACGATGACAGTATATCTGTTGATCAAGAGGTAAGGCTTTTAAATATTTGTATTATCATCATATAAAGAGTTTTTAAAGGTTAGTGGACTAGTGTGGGAGGGTGTGTAAAGGAAGAAAGTTGAAAGTGAACATAGATATGAGTAAAGTGATAAAGTTATGAAACAAGTTAGGTAAAGAAAAATTGGATATCACATTGGAGGGAGGTAGTATAGAAGAAATGAATGTGTTCAGATATTTGGGAGTAGACTTGTCAGTGGATGAGTTTATGAAGGACAAGGTAAACCATAGAAATGATGAATGAAAAAGGGTGGGTGATGCATTGAGGTATCTGTGGAGACAACATTATGCATGCAGGCAAAGAAGGGATTGTATGAGAGTATAGTGGTACCAACACTTATATGGGTGTGAAGCATGGGTTGTAAATGCTGCAGCAAAAAGGAGGCTGGAGACAGTAGAAATGTCGTGTCTAAGGACAATGTGTGGTGTAAATATTATGCATAGAATTCGTAGTGTGGAAATTAGGAGGAGGTGTGGAGTTACTAAAAGTATTATTCAAAAGGCTGAGGAGGGATTGTTGAGGTAGTTTGGTCATTTAGAGAGGATGGAGCAAAATGGGATGACTTGGAATAAGTAAGTTTATTCAGGTATACACAAATACAGTTACACAAATTATCATACATAGCAGCATATGTGTAGAGAACCTAGGATAACCCAAAAAAGTCAGACAGGGTGACTTATTTTCATTGGGGTCCTTTGGAGTGTGTATAAATCTGTAGTGGAGGGGAGGAGGGGTAGAGGACATCCTAGAAAAGGATGGAGAGGGAGGGGTACAAGAGGATTTGTGTGCAAGGAACTTGGACATACAGCAGGCATGTGTGAGCATGTTAGATAGGAGGAGACGAACGGTTTTTGTGAGTTGACGAGCTGTTGGTGTGTGAGCAGGGTAGTATTTTGTGAAGGGATTCAGGAAACTGGTTAGCCGGACTTGAGTACTGGAGGTGAGAATTACAATGCCTGCACTTTAAAGGAGGGGTTTGGGATATTGGCTGTTAGGAGTGACATGTAAACTGTTGTATCTGAGTGCCTTTACAAAGACAGTGATTATGTGTGAATGATGGTAAAAATGTTTGTCTTTTTTGGGTCACCCTGCCTTGGTGGGAGACGGCTGACACGCAGAATTTTTTTTTATTACTTACTCATTGCAAAAGGATATATTTTCTCTTCTGTAAGTTTATTGATGAAATCTTAACAATGAAATCTTTGTACCTGTTATTTTACTTATACAGTGGACCTTCGGTTTTCGTTCACCTCCAAACTCGAACAATTATGTAAGTGTATTTTCGTAAGTGCTTTTGTAAGTGTATTTTTGGGGGTGTGAAACGACTAATCTAATATACATTTGTCCTTATGGGAACATATTCGTTCAGTAACGGCACTCAAACAGTATTCTGGAAAGAATTTTCAACGAAAACCGAGGGTCCACTGTATTTTTCTATTATACAAACTGTTGCAAGTTAGCAGTTTATGAGATGACTAGGAGGGTAAATAAACTGAAGTGGAGGGAGGGAGGGGTAGGGGTTGGAGGGAGTGGTTTAAACATCCAGTAGGATGTCTTAGATTGGAGTAAGGGAAGGCAAGTGGTTTTTGTGAGCTGACGTGTGAGCAAGGTAACATTTATAAAGGGATTCTGGGAAACTTGTTATCCGGATTCAAGTCTTGGAGGTGTGAAGTACAGTTTGGAGAGCTGTCGGAGTTATGATGTCAGCATGCGTCTGGCAGTACAACAATTAAATGAATAATGGTGAATGTGCTTCCATTTTTTTCACTCACTTTTCATAGAGGAAGAAGAGCAGCATGTTCAAAGCAAAAACAAAGAATCATTACATCTTACATAGGTGTTTTACCTGTATTGCTGCTTATCTTCTGCTTGCCTGATTTTTTACAGTCTGGGGAGTCATATCTAACTGAAGAGGATGAGTTGGATGACGTCAGTGATATTGATGATGATGATGCCAATGAGGAAGAAATTGTAAAGGAAACAGAGGCAGTGCGACAGGCATCAAAATCAACGAAAAGAGATCATTTTTCCAAGCTACAGCGAAGACTAAAGCAGCTTGGAAAAATGTTTATGAATCAGGTAAATTGTGTATCATTATTTATTCTTCAGTTTTCTGTAAAGGTTACTTTACTCAAAAAAAAAATCTTTACCTAGCTCCTCCCCTAACAAAATCTGGTGAAACATTGTTTTTTTTTTTTTTCAAAAAGTCGGCCGTCTCCCACCGAGGCAGGGTGACCCAAAAAGAAAGAAAATCCCCTAAACGAAAATACTTTCATCATCATTCAACACTTTCACCTCACTCATATATAATCACTGTCTTTGCAGAGGCGCTCAGATACTACAGTTTAGAATAGTCCCTCCAAACTGTCACTATCCCAGACCCCTCCTTTAAAGTGCAGGCATTGTACTTCCCATTTCCAGGACTCAAGTCTGGCTAAATCTATAATAACCGGTTTCCCTGAATCCCTTCACTAAATATTACCCTGCTCACACTCCAACAGCTTGTCAGGTCCCAAAAACCATTCGTCTCCATTTACTCCTATCTAACACGCTCACACATGCTTGCTGGAAGTCCAAGCCCCTCGCCCACAAAACCTCCTTTACCCCCTCCCTCCAACCATTTCAAGGACGACCCCTACCCCTCCTTCCTTTCCCTACAGATTTATACACTCCAAGTCATTCTACTTTGATCCATTCTCTCTAAATGACTAAACCACCTCAACAACCCCTCTTCAGCCCTCTGACTAATACTTTTAGTAACTCCACACCTCCTCCTAATTTCCACACTGAATTCTCTGCATAATATTTACACCACACATTGCCCTTAGACAGGACATCTCCACTGCCTCCAGCCGCCTCCTCGCTGCAGCATTTACAACCCAAGCTTCACACCCATATAAGAGTGTTGGTACCACTATAATTTCATACATTCCCTTCTTTGCCTTAATAGATAACGTTTTTTTTGTCTCCACAGATACCTCAACGCACCACTCACCTTTTTTCCTTCATCAGTTCTATGGTTAACCTCATCCTTCATAAATCCATCCGCTGACAAGTCAACTCCCAAATATCTAAAAACATTCACTTCTTCCATAATCCCTCTCTCCAATGTGATATCCAATTTTTCTTTATTTAAATCGTTTGATACCCTCATCACCTTACTCTTATCTTAGTTCACTTTCAACTTTCTACCTTTACACACCCTCCCAAACTCGTCCACTAACCTTTTCAACTTTTCTTTAGAAACTCCTATAAGCACAGTATCATCAGTAAAAAGTAACTGTGTCAACTCTCATTATATCAAACAAGAAACCAAAATTAATTTTTTATTCATTAAGGCTTGTGCATTGGATGCTTCATAACATTTCACATTACAGTGGTACCTCGAGTTACGATATTTTTTCATTCGAGAATGCTGTTCAAGTGCCATTACCAAACAAATTTATCCCCATAAGGAATAATGTAAAATAGACTAGTCCTTTTACACCCCCAAAAATATACCTACAAAAGCATTTAAAAAAATAAACTTACATAAAAGGGCGATTTTGGGGACCATCGTAACTCGAGGTACCACTGTATTTTCAAAATAATTTGTCAGAAATACTTGTTATACGTAGTCCACTTTTATTGAGCCAGGTCTTTATATTTGCCCTTCAGAATGCTGGTAAGCACCCCTTATTTCTGTTTACAAAAGCATGGGGGTTGAGGAATGGAATGATAAGTTAGACATTCTCTTCCAGAAGATGGAAGTCTTGTTATGTTAGTATTAAGCATTTCATGAAGCATATGTCCTTCTTTCTTATGATGGTGTATAAAAAGTGTATAAATTGGGGTATAAGATAGGAGGGATAGGGGTCATCACAGGAATGATTGGAGGGAGGGGGATAAAAGAAACTGAGTTTTTGGGGCTTGAGCATCCAGCAGGCTTGTGTGAATGTGTTAGAGTGAACAGAGATGAGTAGGTTTTAATGGATGTGATGTTAGTGTGAGCTAAGTAATGTCTTATATTTTATTATACATTATTAAATTACTGCACTCTTATTAAAGGATGAGAAAATTACATACTTTTAGATGGGAAGTACAGTGCCGGCACTCTGAAGGAGGGGTGTAAATGTTGCAGTTTTATAACTGTAGTGTAAAGCACCCTTCTGGCAAGACAGTGATGGAGTGAATGAGGATGAAAGTTTTTCTTTTTCGGGCCACCCTGCCTTGGTGGGAATCGGCCGATGTGTTAATAAAAAAAAAAAAAAAAAAATTATATTTACAGGAAACAAATGGTGGAAGGAAAGGAGAAAAGGATAAAATTGAAGAACTTCAACAAATGGTTGACAATATCAAAGATGGACATTTTAAGCACTTGGAGCAAGAGGTTAGGGAATGGACAAAGAAGCTTCTAAGTAAGGTACAGTATGATTTGCTCTTCATCAAATGCTTTCATTGTTAAATTCTTTTCTACATTACTACATATTTTTTTTTTTGCTGTTTTTTATTGTACAGATGTTTTTAATACTTAACGTGCTGTTGGAGTGTGAGCAAAGTAACATTTATGAAGGGATTCAGGGAATGGTTGTTTAATATATTTATAGATGGGGTTGTAAAAGAAGTAAATGCTAGGGTGTTGGGGAGAGGGGTGGGATTAAATTATGGGGAATTAAATGCAAAATGGGAGTTGACAGTTACTTTTTGCTGATGATACTGTGCTTATGGGAGATTCTAAAGAAAAGTTGCAAAGGTTAGTGGACGGTTTTTAGTGAGACAAAGAACCATTGAGCCAAAACAAAGTGTTAGTGGTAAAAAGAGACAAAGAAGAGAAACAACACCTTAAGGACAGTTGCCTGACATAGAAGGTGACTCACCTTCCAAGTAGGAACATACCCCCTCCTCTGCCTCCTGCTTCCAGTATGCCATTAGCTCTTCTCTGACAGGTAAGAGGCAGTTAAATTTTTATTTACTATACAGTATTTCAGGTAGTTTCTTTTAGTATTCATTTTTACAGTTTCAAGTACAGTGGACCCCCGGTGTTGTCCTGCTCGAAACTCGCCCTTTTATGTAAGTGTATTTTTTTAAATGCTTTTATAAGTGTATTTTTGGGGGTCTAAAAGGACTAGTCTACTTTACATTATTCCTTATGGGAATAAATTCGTTTGGCAATGGCACTTAAACAGCATTCTGGAACGAAAAAATAACAAACCGGGGGTCCACTGTAGTAGTTGGTACATTTTTTATAAATTATTATACATACTACAGTGGTACTCTGAGTTTCGTACTGCTCCCAACTCTAACAATTATGTAAGTGTATTATTGCAAGTGCTTTTGTAAGTGTATTTTTGGGGGTCTGAAACAGACTATTGTCATTTGGGGTCTGGAACAGTTTAATCCTATTTACATTATTTTTTATGGGAAAATTGCTTTGGTTGTCGTCCATTTTGGTTGTCGAATCAAAATCTGGAACACATTAAATTCCACATCCGAGGTTCCACTGTACCAGTTGTTCTTGCTACTCTGCAGATGAAACATTGTAAAAATGTCCTTTCAGCGATTGCATGAAGCCTCAAAAATTCTTTGTGAAAAATTGTTACAATTGGAATCCATGCTGTTGGATCAGTGTATTCAAATTTTTTTTTTTAAGAATTAATGTGTATGGCAGTTAATGGCATTAATTTTTAATAAACTAATACAGTGGACCCCAGACTTTCAGCCGGTCTGAGTATCGGCCGATTCGAGTTTCGATTGCTTTTTTCGGCCCAATTTTTCCCTGACAATCGGCTGTTTCCCTGACTATTGGCCCGCGTACCAGACCTGTCTGCCTGCCCGCACTTGCGCGCCTCCCTGCGCAGGCGCCGTGAGCCAGTCTAGCTTTGTTTATCCTTGAGTGAACATTACCCAGCGCGCTCATTCAAGCATTTCACAATAATTTTATTGTGTTTAGTGCTTGTCACTGTGAAATATAAGTCACCATGGGTCCAAAGAAGCTTCCTAGTGGCACCCCTGTGGTAAAGAAAGTGAGGAACACCATTGAACTGAAGGAGATATTAGAAAAATATGAGTGGCAAACGTGTGGGGGAGCTTGCCAGGATGTACAACAAAAACGAATCTACTATCATCTCTATCCTGGCAAAGAGAAAAGAACTCAAGGAAGCTGTTGCAAAAGGTGTTGACATGTTTGCCAAAAATACATCGAAAACAGTGGATGAGGTTGAGAAGTTGTTGGCGGTGTGGATCAATGAAAAACAGATAGCGGGTGATAGTGTTTCCATGGCAATAATTTGTGAAAAGGCAAGGCAGTTGCACTCAGATCTTGTCAAGACAATGCCTGGAACCAGTGCTGATGCAAGTGATTTTAAGGCCAGCAAAGGCTGGTTTGACAGATTTAGGAAACATAGTGGCATACACTGTTGCAAGGCATGGTGAGGCAGCCAGTTCAGACAAACGTGGTGCTGAAAAGTTTGTGTCTGAATTTAAGGGGTTTGTAGACTGAAAAATTCAAACCCCAACAAGTGTTTAATTGTGATGAAACAGGCATCTTTTGGAAGAAAATGCCAAAGAGGACCTACATTACTCAAGAGGAAAAGGCACTGCCAGGACACAAGCCTATGAAAGACAGTCTAACTCTCATGTTGTGTAGTAATGCTAGTGGGGATTTTAAAGTGAAGCCTTTACTGGTGTATCACTCTGAAAATCCCAGTGTGTTAAAGAAACACAATGTCAACAAGAATAATTTGTGTGTGTTTTGGAAGGCTAACACTAAGGCATGGGTCACGAAGGCAATTTTCCTGGAATGGCTCACTGGAGTGTTTGACCCCAGTGTGAAAAAATACCTACAGGAAAAGAAGTTGAGACTCAAGTGCCTCCTTTTACTGGACAATGCTCCTGCTCATCCTCACAACTTGGAAGACTATTGTCTGAGAACTTCAGTTTTATCACAGTAAAGTTCTTGCCTCCTAACACCACTCTTCTCATCCAGCCCATGGACCAGCAGGTCATTTCTAACTTCAAAAAACTGTATACAAAAGCATTGTTTCCAAAGTGCTTTGAAGTGACCTCCGACACTGAGTTGACCCTAAGAGAGTTCTGGAAAGATCACTTCAGTATCCTCCATTGCATAGGCCTTATAGGTAAGGCTTGGGAGGGAGTGACTTCCAGGACTTTGAACTCTGCTTGGAGACAATTGTTGCCGGATTGTGTCTAACAGAGGGATTTTGAAGGGTTTGAGGCTGACCCTGACCCTCACAACCCTGTGCCTGTTGTGGAAGGTATTGTGGCATTGGGGATTTGCCTAAGGTTGGAGGTGAGTGGCGAGGATGTGGAAGAGTTGGAGGAGGACCACAGGGTAGAGCTAACCACTGAAGAGCTGCAAGAGCTTCATCTGGAACAGCATCAGACCACAGTAGAGGAAATTGATTCACAGGAGGAAGATGGACAGGGTGAGGTAACTTCTTCAGAGATTAAGGAAATTTGTTCTATGTGGACTAAGGTGCAGACATTCATTGAAAAACACCACCCTGAGCAAGCTGAAA
The DNA here is from genome assembly GCA_009830355.1 of Cherax destructor. Classification (NCBI taxonomy): domain Eukaryota; kingdom Metazoa; phylum Arthropoda; class Malacostraca; order Decapoda; family Parastacidae; genus Cherax; species Cherax destructor. Next base: position 43,154 of record WNWK01014707.1, read on the forward strand.
CAAGCCACATCTTCAACTTGTTCAATGACAAAACCTTGTCCCACTTCAGGAAAATGTTAGAGATGCCAGAAACAGAACACACTATACAGTTATTTTTCTAGACAGGGGTCTAGTGACTCAAGCTGGTCCTAGTGGCATTAAAAGACAAAGAAGGGAAGTAACCCCAGGGAGGGACCTGTTACCTGAAGTCCTTATGGAGGGGGATTCCCCTTCCAAACACTAAGCCCTCCCCCTGTCCTCCCTATCTTCCAGATGCCAGCAAGTCTCTTCAATAAAGGTAAGTAAATGTTATTTATTATGTTATTTATTATTGTTATTTATTATTATTTCTTGTTATGTGTTATTAAGTGTTGTTATTATGTGTTTTGTGTATGTAAAACAATAGTTAAGGGGGGAGCGAGCCTTTTTCGATTAATTAGGAAAGGAAAATTGAAAAATTATGGAAAAAAAGATTTTCTTACCAAAAAATAGTGCATAATTCTGCATAATTTTGGATGTCTGGAACGGATTAATTGTATTTACATTATTTCTTATGGGGAAAATGGTTTTGGTTTTCGTGGATTTTGGTTTTCGGCAGACTCTGGAATGGATTAATCACGAAAACCAAGGGTCCACTGTATTTTTTTTTTTTTTTTTTTTTGTAAATTTGCAACAAAAAATGTTAAGAAAAAGTTACGTACAGTCAACCCTCCATTTTCGTGCATAATCCGTTCCTGAGGGATCAACTAAAACTGAAACACATGAAAACTGAAACCATTTACCCCATAAGAAATAATGGAAATTCAATTAATCTGTTCCAGAAACCCAGAAGTTTGAAAAAAAAAAATTGGGGGGGGCCTTAAAGATTTACATGCACAAATGAATGAACTCAATGTGACACTTACATTTATTGAAGACTGATGTTGCTGGATGGAAGAGACCCTAATTTTTGGAAGGGGAATCCCCCTCCAGAAGGACTCTAGGTACCAAGTCCTCATCTGAGGTCACTTCCCTTCTTTGTCTTTTACTGGAACTAGGACCAGCTTCAGAGTCACTGCACACATGTGACACTAAATATCTGTCCAGAGAGCTCTGTGTCTGGCGTCTCTTTAAAATGTCCCTAAAATGGGAAAAGAGATTGTCATTGAACATTTTGATGAGACAGATTGCAACATCTTTGTCAGGGTGATGTTCCTCCACAAATGAATGCACCCTACTCCACATTGCACAAATCTCCTTAATCTCTGAAGAAGGCACCCTACATCTCTCTTCCTCCTTCATTGAAGCAATTTCCTGAGTTCTGGTTTGATGGTGTTGCAGCTCAAGCTCTTGCAGCTCTTCGGTGGTTAGATCTTCATTGTGGTCCTCCACCAACTCTTCCACATCCTGGCTACTCACATCCAACCCCATGCAATTCCCCAATGCCACAATACTTTCCACAACTTCCATAGGCTCCTCAGGGTCAGCCACAAACCCTTCAAAATCCCTCTCTTGGACAGAATCTGGCCACAACTTTCTCCAAGCAGAGTTCATCGTCCTGGAAGTCACTCCCTGCCAAGCTTTATCTATAAGGCCTATGCAATGGAAGATATTGAAGTGATCCTTCCAGAACTCTTTTAGGGTCAATTCAGAGTCATTAGTCACATTAAAGCACTTTTCAAACATTGCTTTGGTGTACAGTTTTTTGAAGTTTGCAATGACCTGCTGGTCCATGGGCTGGATGAGAGGAGTGGTGTTAGGAGGCAAGAACTTCACTGTTACAAATTTGAAATCCTTAGACATTTGGTCTTCCAAGTCTTGAGGATGAGCAGGAGCATTGTCCATTACCAGGAGGCACTTGAGCCCCAATTTATTGTCCAATAGATATTTCTTCACACTGGGGCCAAACACTTGATTAAACCATTCCAGGAAAATTTACCTAGTGACCCATGCCTTAGGGTTAGACTTCCACATCACACACAATTTACTCTCGTCAACACTGTATTTCTTGAACACACTGGGAGTTTCAGAGTGATACACCAGTAAAGGCTTCACTTTGAAATCCCCACTAGCGTTACCACACAACATGAGAGTTAGCCTGTCTTTCATAGGCTTGTGTCCTGGCATTGCCTTTTCCTCCAGCGTGATGTAGGTCCTCCTTGGCATTTTCTTCCAAAAGAGGCTTGTTTCGTCACAATTAAACACTTGTTGGGGTTGGAAATTTTCAGCCTCTACATATTCTTTAAACTTGCGCACAAATTTTTCAGCCCCTTGTTTATCTGAACTGGCACCCTCACCATGCCTTACAACACTGTATGCCACTTCTCTTTTTGAATTTTTCGAACCAGCCTTTGCTGGCCTTAAATTCATCAACATCATCACTGGTTCCAGGCATTTTCTTGACAAGATCGGTATGCAACTGCCTTGCTTTTTCACAAATTAATGACTGCACAACACTGTCACCCGCTAGCAGTTTTTCGTTTATCCACACCAACAACAATTTCTCCATATTTTCCATTGTTTGTGATCTCTGTTTCGTTATTGTATTCACCCCTTTCGCAACATTAGCTTCAGTGATTTCTTTTCTCTTAGCCACAATGGAACCGATGGTTGTTGGGGCCTTCTTGTATATCCTGGCGAACTCGGCAATACGTACACCACTATCATATTTTTCTATTATTTCTTTCTTCAGTTCTATGGTGTTCCTCACTTTCTTTACCAAAGAACTGGCACTAGGAGCTTTCTTTGGGCCCATGGTAGCTTATTTAGTAGTCACACACAATAATCAAGGGCCAAAAACAATGAATTGTTAATGTTTTGTATGAACTCCTGGGATGATGTTCACTCAAGCATAAACAATGCTACACTGCGTGACAATGTGCGTGGGTGGCGGTCTTGCGGCTTTGTATGTGGGGGGCACTGGTGGACAGGTTCCGTACCAAACATGAAAAAGGAGGTAAAATTTCCCCGAAAAAACTGCACGAAAACTGAAACGCACGAAAACGAAGGGTTGACTGTATATCATGAATGGATAAAATATATGTAGATACTAGTCTATTTTATCATTTACTATCATAAAATATACACAAATCTATTAAAAAAAGTTAAAATTTATCAAAACTTATCCATACAAACAATTACAGATCGTACATGTTCCATTCACAGTCGAGAGAGGTGTAAAAAAAAGTAATAATGTAATACAGCCTCTCCTCACTTAGCGATGTACTCGTTTACCGACGACTCGAACTTACGACGAGCTCTCTGGCCAGTATGCATACCTAAATAATGTACAGTGGACCCCAAGTATCGTAATCCGTTCCAGGAGCTAGTACTTAACACGAAGTTTTGAATTCGAACCATTATTTCCCATAAGAAATAATGTAAATACAATTAATCCGTTCCACAAAAAATATTCACATACTAAATTAAAAACAATATATATATATATATACATTTACTTACCTTTATTGAAGAGTTGCAGGCATCTGGAAGGTAGAGTTGCTGAAAGGGGCAGGAGTTAGTGGTTGGAAGGGAATCCCCTCCAAAAGGACTTCAAGTGTCAAAGCCCTCTCTGGGGTTACTTCCCTTCTTGGTCTTTTAATGCCACTAGGACCAGCTTGAGAGTCACCAGACCCCTGCCTGGTGAAGTAACTGTCCAGAGTCCTCTGTTTCTGGCGACCCTTCAACACTTTCCTGAAGTGCGACATGGCTCTGTCACTGAAGTGGCTGCACAGAAGGCTCATTTCAGCTTGCTCAGGGTGGTGTCTTTCAACAAATATCTGCAACTCATTCCACTTTGTACACATCTCCTTAAGCACTGAAGAGGGCACCTCCTTCTGTCTCTCACCCTCCTCCTTTGAAGCAATAACCTCAGCTGTGGTCTGTTGCTGTTCCAGATGAAGCTCTTGCAGCTCTTCAGTTGTTAGCTCTACCCTGTGGGCCTCCACCAACTCTTCCACATCCTCACCACTCACCTCCAACCCCAGGTTGTTCCCCAATGCCACAATAGAGTCCACAACAGGCACAGGGTCGTCAGGGTCAAGGTCAGGGTCAGCCTCAAATCCTTCAAAATCCCTCTGTTGGACACAACCTGGCCACAATGGTCTCCAAGCAGAGTTCAAAGTCCTGGAAGTCACTCCCTCCCAAGCCTTACCTATAAGGCGTATGCATTGCACAATGTTGAAGTGATCTTTCCAGAACTCTCTTAGGGTCAACTCAGTGTCCGAGGTCACTTCAAAGCACTTTTCAAACAGTGCTTTGGTGTACAGTTTCTTGAAGTTGGAAATGACCTGCTGGTCCATGGGCTGGAGGAGAGGAGTGGTGTTAGGAGGCAAGAACTTCACTCTGATGAAATTAAACTTGTCAGACAAACACTCTTGCAAGTTGTGAGGGTGAGCAGGAGCATTGTCCAGTATCAGGAGGCACTTGAGTGGCAATTTCTTTTCCAAGAGGTATTTCTTCACAGTAGGGCCAAACACTCCAGTCACCCATTCCTTGAAAATCTCCGTAGTGACCCATGCCTTGGTGTTAGCCTTCCAATGCACACACAAATTATTCTTGTCAACACTGTGATTCTTGAAGGGTCTGGGATTTTCATAGTGATACACCAGTAAAGGCTTCACTTTAAAATCACCACTAGCATTAGAAACAAAACATGAGAGTTAGCCTGTCTTTCATAGGCTTTGTGTCCTGGCTGTGCCTTTTCCTCCTGAGTAATGTAGGTCCTGTTGGGCATTTTCTTCCAAAACAGGCCTGTTTCATCACAGTTAAACACTTGTTGGGGAGGATTGTTCAGCCTCTAGAACCCCTGGAATTCATGCACAAATTTTTCAGCTGCACGTTTGTCTGAGCTGGCTGCCTCACCATGCCTCACAACACTGTGTATGCCACTACGTTTCTTAAACCTGTCAACCAGCCTTTGCTGGCTTTAAAATCACTTGCCTCACCACTGGTTGCAGGCATTGTCTTGACAAGATCTGCGTGCAACTTCCTTGCCTTTTCACAAATTATCGCCATGGAAACACTATCACCCGCTCTCTGTTTTTCATGGATCCACACCAACAACAACTTCTCAACCTCATCCACTGTTTTCGATCTATTTTTCGTTAACATATCAACCCCTTTGCAACATTAGCTTCCTTGATCTCATTTCTCTGCCAGGATAGAGCCGATAGTAGAAGGGGTTTTGTTGTACATCCTGGCAAGATCACTCAGACGTATGCCACTCTCATATTTTTCTATAATCTCTTTCTTCAGTTCGATGGTGTTCCTCACTTTCTTTACCACAGGGGTGCCACTAGGAAGCTTCTTTGTACCCATGGTGACTTATTTCACAGTGACAATCACTAAAGCACCAAAAAAAACACCAAATGTAGTGTGAATGTTTGAAAGAGCGCGCTAGGTAATGTTCTCTCAATGGTAAACAACGCTTCACTGGCGGCGTCCTGCGTCCGCTCAGGCGCGGAGCAGGCGGACAGGTCTAATACGTTACAACACGAGCGGTTTTACGATTCTCGAAGTCGTAAAAGCTTACGAAACACGATGTTTACGAAGTAAGAACCTTCGAACTCGGGGTCCACTGTACAGTGGTACCCGGTTTCGTAGTCATTGGAGTTCGTAATATGTATTCGTTAATCGTAGCTTTTTCGTAAAAATATTGGCTCGGTGATCAAATCAGATTTGTATAGTCTGTTATTCAGCATAAGATTTCCCTTCATTTGGGTCTAATTAAAATTATGAGAATTTTTGAAATTTAACCCTTCCGGCTCTGTTATTTCTGACTATCTTGAATTTACGCAAAGGTAAAAATTGTCGAAACATTTCAGGCCCAAGCGGCCTGACACACCATTCAGAGTCAGTGTGCCATTGTTTACCAGCGAGTGACGGTCACCCCACGCGTTCATACGATACATTTCGTCATTATTCCATTCTTTTTAGTGCTTGCAACTGCTAAATAAGCTACCATAGGCCCAAAGAAAGCTCCTAGTGCCAGCCCTGTGGTAAAGGAGGTCAGAAACATGGTAGAACTGAAAAAGAGATCATTGCAAAATATGAAAGTGAAGTAGTACATGTCACCGAGCTGACCTGGCTGTATGGCAAAGCCCATACAACCATCACTTCCATCGTGGCCAAGAGAAATGAAGTCAAGGAAACTGTTGTTGCGAAAGGTGCAAGTATGGTCACAAACAAAGATAGCAAATACTGGAAGATGTGGAGACTGTTGTTGGTGTGGATCACCGAGAAAGAATTAGCAGGAGATAGTGTTACGCAGGCGATAATATGTGAAAAAGCAAAGCAGTTGCATGATGATCTCGTCAAGAAAATGCCTGCAATGAGTGCTGAAGTGAGCGAATTTAAAGCCAGCAAAGGCTGGTTTGACAGATTTAAGAAGCGTAGTGGCATACACAGTGTGATAAGGCAGGGTGAGGGAGTAAGTTCTGACAAATGTGCGACTGAAAAATATGTGCAGGAATTCAAGGGATACATAGAGGCTAAGCAATTCAAACCCCAACAAGTGTTCAATTGTCACGAAACAGGCCTGTTTTGGAAGAAAATGCCAAACAGGACCTACGTTACACAGGAGGAAAAGGCACTGCCAGGACACAAGCCTATGAAAGACAAGCTAACTCTTATATTTTGTGCTAACGCTAGTGGGGATTTAAAATTGAAGCCTTTACTCGTGTATCACTCTGAAAATCCCAGTGTTCAAGAAATAGTGTTGCTGAGGCTAATTTGTTTGTGATGTGGAAGGCTAACCCTAAGGCATGGGTCACTAGGGAAATTTTCCTGGAATGGTTTAATCAAGTTTTTGGCCCCTGTGTGAAGAAATATCTATTGAACAATAAATTGGGGCTCAAGTGCCTCCTGGTAATGGACAATGCTCCTGCTCATCCTCAAGACTTGGAAGACCAAATGTCTAAGGATTTCAAATTTGTAACAGTGAAGTTCTTATCTCCTAACACCATTCCTCTCCTCCAGCCCATGGACCAGCAGGTCATTGCAAACTTTAAAAAACTGTACACCAAAGCAATGTTTCAAAGATGCTTTGACATAACCTCGGACACTGAATTGACCCTAAGAGAGTTGTGGAAAGATCACTTCATTATCCTCCATTGCATAAACCTTATAGGGAAGGCTTGGGAGGAAGTGACCTCCAGGACTTTGAACACTGTGTCCCAGAGAGGGATTTTGAAGGGTTTGGGGCTGACCCTCAGGACCCTGTGCCTGTTGTGGAAAAAACTGTGGCACTGGGGAA
>WNWK01014708.1:0-50365 GCA_009830355.1 Cherax destructor
CCCCAACAACTACAAACAGTCGCACTGGGATGGCCCAATAGTAGAGAATATAGCCTCAGCAATGTCTTCAGAGTGTGTCAAGGAAGGATAGAGCCCGCCTGCTTCCAGTGAGAGCTCCTCATGCAGGGGACTTTCTGTTGGCTGTTCCCAACTCCAGCCTTGGCACGCGCCTCGACCCACAGACCATCCACATTGGTGTTGCCCTTCGACTTGCCGCCAATATTCTCGCCGAACACAGGTGTATTTGTGGCAGTGAAGCAGCAGACCGATTCGGGTACCATGGTCTTGTGTGTCGTAAATCCGAGGGAAAGATTGCAAGACATGTAGAGGTTAATAACATTATCAAGAGGAGCCTCACAACAGCCGGATGCCCAGCATTAAGGGAGCCACCCCAACTATGCAGATCTGATAGCAGCCAAAAGTGTCCAGATGGTATCACCCTTCAAGCCTGGACAGACGGCAAGCAGGTGGTGTGGGGCTACACATGTGCATCTACAATACACCAGGGAAGAAGGAGGGGAGTCCCAAAAGTCCCAGGGAGTCCCAAAAGTCGAGAAAATATGGAGAACTTGCCAATCATTATATGTTTGTTCCCATAGGCTCAGAGACCCTTGGCTCATGGGGAAAGAGTGCATCTAAGTTCCTCAAGGAGTTGGGCAAAAGACTCAACAGGGTAACTAGGGATCCCAGGGCAGCTAGTTTTCTGTTCCAACGACTCAGCGCTGCTGTTCAGAGGGGTAATGCATGCTGTATTCTGGGCACGCGCTCCAGCTGTGAGGAGCTGGATGAGATTTTCGCATTATAATCAGTGACAAACATGTAACAATATGTACTAGACATGTATCTCTCACACCTCATGTACTGTATATGCCATCTTTATATCATCAATGTATCTCTTAAGTCTTTTGTACCATATTATGTAATAAAATATACCTATTGGTAAAAAAAATTAAAAGATGGGGTGGTAGGGGAAGTAGAATATTCAAATGGCTTCAGGAAGAAATCCAAATATTCTTCCTTGAAGCCTTTTTATCCACTTCTCCGAGGCTATGGGACCCACAATTTGTACCAAGGATATATATATATATATATATATATATATATATATATATATATATATATATATATATAACTACCACTGTGAAAGAATAGTGAAATTCCAAGAGCTTTCGTGACTTCTCACATTATCAAGGAACTTCTCACATTATCATAGTTCCTTGATAATGAAAGAAGTCACGAAAGCGCTTGGAATTTCACTATTTTTTCACAGAGGTTGTTCTGCATATTGTGATATCACCTGTTTACTGTGATCTTATTGCATATATGTTATCAATGTTGTTCTACTCCCTATTGTATTTTTGTCAATGTATTTTGTCTTTAAATATAGTCTGCTTAAAATATAGAATATAGGGGGTGATAGGAGAAGACACTTTTCAAACAGCCTCAGGGAGAACCTTGAGTTGTCCATGAAGCAAGTTATTCTTTTCTCTGAGGATGAGGGTCCCAGCACAGTTCTTGAAGATGAGGGTCCCCAGCACAGTTCTTGAGGATGAGGGTCCCCAGCACAGTTCTTGAAGATGACGGTCCCCAGCACAGTTCTTGAGGATGAGGATCCCCACCACAGTTCCTGAGGATGAGGGTCCCCACCACAGTTCCTGAGGATGAGGGTCCCCACCACAGTTCCAGAGGTGGTACCTCCCTATATATATATATATATAGTTGTAGCACATGATACAACTAGGCAGTAACAAAGCCACGTCAACAGTGCACCTATCATTAGCAGTGGCGCTATTCGTGCACATAATGGGAGAGCCAGGTCACTTTTATTACCCACAGAGAGCTGCCCTCAGAAGAGTGATCAGATGCAGTAGAGACGTAAAGACGATGTCATTAGTCCATCACCCTTGAAGACGTAGTTTCGAGATGATCAGTCCCTCAGCCTGGAGAAGAGTTCTGCTCCAGAATCTAGAACAATGTAAAGATGAAGTAACAGTATGGAGACTTATATACTGTCAAGAGGTGAGGCGCAGCCCACTAGTAGCAGAAATAATGTAATCACAGAGAGGTCAGGTCCCTCTCAAATCAATCCATTCTCACTTGAAAAAGTCGTTCAAAATGTTTTCTGTACCAAGACACCATTGTGCTGCAGTGTCTGACAGAGTGAATTGTATACCATTTTAATATTCACTCTGTCAGACAATGGTATCTTGGTACAGAAAACACCTTGGACGACTTTTTCAAGTGAGAATGGTTGGATTTAAGAGGAACCTGACCCTCTCAGTGATTACATTCTTTCTTTTACTAGTGGGCTGCGCCTCACCTCTTGTCAGTATATAAGTCTCCATACTGTTACTTCAACTTTTCATTGTTCTTGATTATGAATTCTTCTCCAGGCTGAGGGACTGATCACCTCGAAACTCCGTTATCTTCACAACTACATCGTCTTTTCATGTCTACTGCTTCTGTTCACTCTTATGTACTCTACTGATGAAGCCTTCTATGTAACAAGCACCCACCCAGCTTGACGAGTGCCATCAACAACAGTTTTACTGAAGATCACAACACTGATCGCCACCCTTCGTTATCCCGTTGTCAAAGCGGCAGTGAGAAACTAACGTACGGAAACCTCCTACTTGCTCAGCCAAACTACTCCTACTTGGGGGCCTCCTGAGACAGTGAAATAGCAGCTGGCTACAGAAAAAAAAATAATCTCTTTTATTCGGCAAGTACAAAAATCACCTGGTCGGAGAGCGTCCAGCAGAGACCAACTCGCTCCATTTCTCTTCTCCACAGCGGGAGGAGAACTCCGAAGTCAGCTTGAGCAACTAACTCAGTATCTGGTACCAGGATGATAGCACTCTGGAAGCAGATCTTCGAAATGCGAAATCATCTCGACAAACAAGGAAATAATTACTGCAGAACCATCTAGCAGAAGCTTCAGCTATCATCCGAACAACCACTGGGTCGATACCCCTTTGACACAGTCCTTGAAGACAAACTGAATAACCTGAAGAGGGAGGAGAGGATAAGTGATTTGAATGCCCACGGTGCCCAGTATCTTCTCACAGTATTTCTAACATATTTCTTGAGGTGTGCACCCTCCTTCGACTGCCTGACATTAAGTGAAGATGCCACACTCCTGAGATCTGTATACATGAAGGTACTAACTCTATATCGGGAAGATCAGTAATGCAGTGCAACCAGTGTTACTGAGAGGTAACAGGGTGTGCAAGACATTAATCAAGTAAGTTTATTCAGGTATACATAAATAGTTACATAGATTATCATATCTAGCAGCATATGTTAGAGAACCTAGGATAACCCACAAAGTGCACATACGGAATCCAGTGATCATCGAAGCAGCTGCGCAGTGGGACAGCCTTGTAGACTCTGCAAGCAGACCAGCTGCTCCCAGTGGTCACAAACACTCCCACTAAGTCACAAGCATTGTGGAGAAAAATGCCCAAACAATTCTGGAGATTTCACTTTGGCTGTTTCTAATTCTTGCTTGGGCACTCTCCTCGATCTTCAAGCCATTTGAATTGATTTAGCTTCTGGCATGACCGCCCTTGTACCTAACGATCTGGCCTCTACGAACTCTTCAGTCATATGTCAGAAGAAAAGTTTGCCAGACACGAAGAGCTCAGTGACATCATCAACAGTCTCGCCACAGCCAGAGGCCCGATGTCAGCCAGAAGAACCTTAATGGAGTCAACATACTGCCCGAAATGCTCAGCATAACAAGGGGCTTTCTATATAGTAGTATGTCATTGATGTCAGCTAGGACTGTATACTTTGTACATGTACTTGTAGAAATAAAGATATTATTATTATTATTATTATTATTATTATTATTATTATTATTATTATTATTATTATTATTATTATTATTATTATTATTACTATTATTATTATTATTATTATTATTATTATTATTATTGTTGCTGTTCTTGTTTTTTGTGTTATTACTGGAGAGAACCTCCTATGATCGTCTTCAAAATTTCAACACCATCCTCCATAGATAAAGAATGGTGTTGATAATAGAATGTATTGATGTCACTTGGCCACTTGGCCAATTTCGAAAAGGTACTGTATAGTATTAATTCACATTAATGCATTATTTTTGCTCTCGATCCAAGGAACTTGGTTTACTCTCCCTTTGCTCGAAACTGAATTCATCACTTTCCACAGGCGCTGTTTGACCCTTACTGGTTTAGCTCTTGAAATAACCGAAGAATGTCACTTTTGATCAGAAATAAACCAGTGTTCGACTTTGCTGGTTTATTTACGGGTGATTCTACATCAAGTTTATTAATAAATCTTATTTATTTACTTATATGTATAGTAACTTAAACCTTAAATACCGATAAATCTTTCTTGGAGAAAATTTTGGAGATATTTTGACCATTGTTGGTCCCAGTTAACTTTTTTTTACAAAAAATATATTGTCAAAATCGAAAGACTGACTTAGTATTTCTAATTACTTTCACTTCTCAATGCTGATAACTCCATAAATAAAATTCGGACTGGCTTCAAACTGAAAAATTAGATACGTGTGCAACATCCGGGTATCTTTATTGTAGACGTTTCGCCATCCAGTGGCTTTATCAATACAAATTCAAGGACATATTGTGAAGACAGAAGAACTATATACAAAAGATGAGGTAATCAATCCCTCGGCCTTGGAGTGATTACCTCATCTTTTGTATATAGTTCTTCGGTCTTCCAATTATGTCCTTGAATTTGTGTTGATAAAGCCACTGGAGGGAAACGTCTACAAAAGATACCCAGATGTTGCACATGTGTCTTAATTTCATCATGTCAGTATTGTATGACATTCATGTACTAAGACAATTCGTCTTTATTCCGTCTTCAGTGTTGATGTTTCTGAGTGCCAGGTTAAGGCTGGTGTTTCTGAGTGCCAGGTTAAGGCTGGTGTTTCTGAGTGCCAGGTTAAGGCTGGTGTTTCTGAGTGCCAGGTTAAGGCTGGTGTTTCTGAGTGCCAGGTTAAGGCTGATGTTTTTCTGAGTGCCAGGTTAAGGCTGGTGTTTCTGAGTGCCAGGTTAAGGCTGGTGTTTCTGAGTGCCAGGTTAAGGCTGATGTTTTTGCGTGCCAGGTTAAGGCTGGTGTTTCTGAGTGCCAGGTTAAGGCTGGTGTTTCTGAGTGCCAGGTTAAGGCTGTACATGTCCTAATTTGTCATTTTTATGGAAAAACTTTGAAATTTGGCCCAGTGGTTAACGCATTGGCCTGTGAATTTTAGGATTCACTTCCCATGGGTTTAAGCCCCTCCCGTTCCCTGATATATTTGTATCTGTGATCAAAAAAATGAATACTACATATAAATCGCTTGAAAATGTAAACGTTAGTAATTAACTTCACTAGAAACTTAAGCCGCATTCTGCACTAGTATTTGCTGCTGCTCTGAGGTACATGGGGCTGGGGTTACTCAATACAGGGACGCCCTTCACTGGGCACAACGAAAGAAATGCATCTAGATACAATTATTGTTGCTTTTAGACCTTATGTACTTGTATCAATAGGGTTAAACTTGAGTTTCCTTTAAGAATTTACTCATGATAATTATAATCTCTCTTTATATTTATTCTATTTTTGTCTGAATGTTTGAAGCTGAGAGTTGACTGACTTATAAATGAATATAGACTTGTTAGGAATATATTTTATTTTATGATAGACAGCGGAGTGCAGAGCTGTGACTGTTCTTATAACCCAGATCTTTGAAGCTAACACGTTGTGCTGTGTACCGAGTATGTTACACATTATTTGACGTTCGTTATACAACCACAAGCCATTTCGGCAAGTGAACTGGCAATTCAGAGTGTAGCAGTTCTGGGGCCCCACTGCTGCGCTTGTTGTTCATTTTGACCCACCAGTCACGTGGAAGCCGGCTACTTCAGCCAAGGTGACGTTACACCTGTCCACCTTGCTGAGTGGCAGACTTCCACAGACACTGGTCATGACCACTAGTACTTTGAGTGACTCTGATTTGTACAAATTCAATCTGACTTTTTCTCTCATCATTAACATTGTACATAGTGTATAAATTGGTGACAGAATACATGGGTAAAGAAATCTACTCCTGCTGTGTTCGTCGTGCCCTTGTTCTACCCTGCAGTGTTTGTCTTGTCCTTGCCTTACCCTGCTGTGTTTGTCTTGTCCTTGTTCTACCCTGCTGTGTTTGTCTTGTCCTTGCTCTACCCTGCTGAGTGCCTTGTTTGTTAACTTAGTTACGACCAGGTGCTACAGGCCTTTAACCTACCACCTGAGATCGTAAGACATGTCCAGTTCAAGTTTGTATCGTCTCCACGATACAGACGATGAAGGAGTTTCACATTTGTTGTATATATTGCCTCTTGTATGGTGAGGTAATCATACATCATATATATCAACCATTAAGAGTTGTGTGATGGCGATAGAATTGGATTTTCATGACGCTTAAGAGCTAATAAAGAGCGGAGAGTTACTTAGAGAGGTGTGTAGGGGCGCCTGGCTGCTGGGAGGCAGGAGTGGAGTCTTGTTTCTGCATACTAGTTTTGTCTTCTCCTTAATTAAGAAATTTAGTCATTTAGTATGGTTTAGATGTATGTGTCATTTGTATGTGAGTGTTGGTGTCACAGCTTTATCATAGTTCTCAGGAGTTCCAGAGTGCTCTTGGGAACACTGTCTCCTGTCAGACGTGTTTCTATTTATTCTTCCTCCTATTCTTTCCATTTATAGATCAGGGATGGTAGAAAGAATAATCCTTTACAAAGGTACACAATTTTAGGATACATTCTAACTTCTCCACATTCCCTTGCTCACAAGGTTACATTTCCAGCCTTCTGGATCTACTTTCTTAATTGTAACCCTTTCTTGCTTATGCAGAATAACTTTGTTTCTTATATTTTGTTCCTCTGTTATATATGGTATTAATTTCAATTAGTGAGAAAGTAAATAGTGGTACCCCGAGTTTCGTACTTTATTCGTTCAGAATGCTGTTCTAGTGCCGTTACCGAACGAATTTGTTCCCATAAGGATTAATGTAAATTAGATTAGTCCGTTTCAGACCCCCAAAAATACACTTACAAACGCACTTACAATAATACACTTACATAATTGTTCGCGTTGGGAGCTGTACGAAACTCGGGGTACTCTATTCTTATTATCATTCATATACTCTTATTCACTTATTAAATAGCAGATCCTTAGGGGAGATATATTACACAAATAACCCAAATATAGAAGAATGAAAGTTATAACGACGTTTCGATCCTATCTGGACCATTAACTAGGCACTAGTTAACATGAGTATTGTTCCGTCACGGCCTTTTTTATTCCCTATGAAGTACAAACTCTGATTGTATATAAAATACCAACGCTGCCTATGTGTACCTATTAAGGAAAGACTACAGTGAAGAGCATTGTTTTTGGAGTTACTCTGTATAATTGTTGTTTACACTTCCAACGTTACTGCGGTATTAATATTGTTAATACCGTGAAGTTAGATCAACAAGGAAGTAGTATGGGAAGTTGCAACAATTATTAGTAGTAGTCGTAGTAGTAGTAGTCGTAGAGTATAGTTTAATAGTAAACCAGTAAGAGGGCAGCGTGCAGTAGTAGTGTGAATATTTATTTGTGGCAACGTTTCAGCTCTCAGAGAGTGTCTCAAGCTCTAAATACATTAGCAGTAGGGAGCAGTATAATATATTATATATATATATATATATATATATATATATATATATATATATATATATATATATATATATATATATATATATATCAGTTACATCTGTGTCCTTTTAGCTAACATTAAGACTTAATTCTACCATTATTACTAGTAAGCAATAAACCCTCATGAGTCATACAATGCAGAAAGTAATATAAATATGTTTGACGGGCAATATGACTCATACAATACTGTATTGTAATACTGTATTGTGTTCTACCACAACCCAAGATGGATGGAATAGTTTCTGGAGATAGATTTAGAGATTTCCATCAACAGATGGAGTTGAAACTCCTCCTTAGGTAGATAATGGTGGGAAAGAGAGAGAGAGAGAGGAAGAAAGAGAGAAACGACGCACCAATAAAACTTTCTCAATAAATTTGACATCTGGAAGATCTGAAAGAACGTAAGTTTAAACGTGTGTGAGACCAAAATTTTATGAAGTTCAAGCGAGAGATAGATCCTAAAACTTACCTTTACCAAGTTTGCGACCAAGACTTAAACTTACCTTTATCAGTGGTCTGGCTGTCGGCCCTGGCAGACGGAAGTCCAGCCAGTAAACAGCTTGCCACTGCCAACAGTAAGATCCTTCCAAACAGCCAACTGGGGCAGTTGGATATATTGACTGCTGCTTCTGCTGTTGCCTCATACCTCATGGCATGGTCTTGTGGCTTGCCCACGAGCGTGGGCACATGTGGGCATGGTGTTCTATATGTTGGCTTCTTGATTGGGGTTTAGAACTGATGTCTCCACCCACTGGGGACTCTACCCACTGATGTCTCTACCCACTGATGTCTCTACCCACTGATGTCTCTACCCACTGATGTCTCCACCCACTGATGTCTCCACCTACTGATGCCTCTACCCACTGAAGTCTCAACCCACTGGTGTCTCACCTACTGGTGTCTCCACCCACTGGTGTCTCCACCCACTGATTTCCCAACCTACTGATGTCTTCAACTACTGATGTCTCCACCCACTGATGCCTCCACCCACTGATGTCTCCACCCACTGTTGTCTCCACCCACTGATGTCTCCACCTACTGGTGTCTCCACCCACTTATGTCTCCACCCACTGATGTCTCCACTCTGGTCTAGAGTGCAGGGAGAAGGGAACAAGATCGGACTAGATATCAAGATGAAGAACAGAACTAAAATGAATATTTAGAGAACAGAGAGTAACGAGAAAGATGAGAAGGAAGAAACAACTACGAAAATATAGCGAAAAGAAAAACGGAAATGGTAGACAGGCGATAATAGCGGAAAAGAAAGGTGAACTAGGAAGAGACAGGGGGCAATGTATAACTTTGAAGGACAGCAGACTAGCAGTTGCTAGCAAAGTGCAATTACGATAGCAAATTAGCAAATGAAACAATAGATAATAAACTAAAGGCAAATTAGTCTTCTAATTTTTTTTTTCCAAAAATAATTGGAAATCTAAAGAAAGAGGCTCTAGGTCCAAGGCATCAGTGGATTCTGAGAGCTGATGCAAATAGGTTTAAGTTGTTTATTTGTCAGGTTTAGTGTGTTCAGATTGGTGTGTGTGTGTGTGTGTGTGTTTGTGTGTGAGAGAGAGAGAGAGAGAGAGAGAGACAGACAGACAGAAAGAGAGAATAAAAAGCTGTCTAGTAGACAGAAACAGGTCTAGTTGTCCTTAGCAAAAACTATCTACTCTAATTCACTTCAGAATTACTCGTTTTCTTAATCAAAACAAGTTAATGAAGTCTTCAAAATCTTAAAAATTCAGGAACCATAAGAAAGTGTCATAAATCCTATAGTCTCTCAATGTGAATTTTCATATAAACTTTTGTTGGATATTTGGCTGAAAAAATTACGAAGATTTGTACAAAGAAAAATTGATGCTACGGCCTCGTGGGGATTTTTTTAAATATATGAAAAAACGAGCTTAATTAATCCCAGTGAGAAATAGTGTTAAAGAAATTTATTATTAATCCTCATTATGCGTTGAATTAATGAAGGATAACACATAATTCTGTGTTAATCTTTAGTCTGCGTTTAGTGGATTCCAGAGGTCACCGCCCTCACAACTGGTCCAGACCAAGCTGCAGTATGATTCCAGAGGTCACAGCCCTCACAGCTGGTCCAGGACCAAGCTGCAATGTGCCTTCAAGACTAAATTTTACAGTTAGGTCTACAGTGGAAGGTGTAAACAGATTTTTTTTATTTGGTTGGATAGCGTGGATGCTTTTCTGTGTAGCTGAGGTACAGATTTAGTGCTACAGAAATGAGAGACAGAGAGAGAGAGAGAGAGAAGAGAGAGAGAGAGAGAGAGAGAGAGAGAGAGAGAGAGAGAGAGAGAGAGAAAGAATTAGTGTGAGAATAAGGAATATGGAGAAAAAGTGATAACAGAGGAGTAGTGGAAGAATTGTAGTAAACCTTAACTAAGATGTAATTTAGAAAGTAGGTAAAAAGGTTAATTAGGTTCAGTAGGAGCTTAACAGGCCGAAGGAGGGGTTTAAAAGTGTGAAAAAAAGAAGTGTTCGATTTTTTTAAGAAGTGAGGTTCAAAAAAGAGGGAAGGGCTTAAGAAATGTAGAGATTTAATAAGAAGAGAAAGTTAACACTAAGTGTAGGGAATTAAAAATATGTAGAAGAGGTTAACAAAAAGTGGAGTGAGACGTTAACAAGATGAAAATGGGACTAAGTTGGACCAGAGATTAGCAGTGGAGACAATCTAGTCTGTGTTCCACACACACTGTGTGGAGAGTTCCACTGTCACTCCACCTCCACCACAATACGACACTTGAGGGTCCCAGGAGCTGCCAACTAACCCTTAGCCAACAGGGCAGAGAGGAAACTGCAGCAGGCGTTGATGTCTCCCACGCACACACACACACACACACACGTGTTCCTTGCTAATTACTAACCACCTCAGTCCACACAGGTATTTCCAATACACTCGTTGAACTTTCCATATTCACGCTGTTTATTCTCTCATGTCATCTGTCTATATACATTTCTATACAAATTTTTCACTTTCAAACTAGTATTATGCTGATTGTATAATTTTCTCAGAAATAACTTATAATTTCCTTCAAGAAATACGTTCACTAACAGAGAATTTTTTCACATTTACTTGACGTTGCAAAGGAAAAATAGTTTTAATCTGTGTCCGCCAAGTTTCTCTGTGGTCAAATATTCAAAAAGTCTATCTGTATGCTTTTTTTTATTAATATCAGTGCCCATACAAAGCTCTATTTTATATTTATTTTATTATTTTTATTTTAAGATTGCTAAACACTTATTTTTCACTACTACAGAGGTAAATAGTACTGAAACTCTCCGTAATTACTATCTTTCGTAATCAGGCACTTCACCTGCTGCCGCTACCTGCTTCTCCTCACCTGACTAGGTACGGATTAGGAGGTAGCAAGGTAGTATATGTAAGAGGGTCGGGTAGCAAGGGTGCTTAGAGCCGGGCACGGAAGCTGGGCACGGAAGCTGGGATGCTCGAGCCAGAGAAGGCAGAGTGCGTGCGTCCACTCTCGATCCTCGCTGAAGAGCGAGTGCTCTGCCAGCCTCCGTGATGCTGCATCTCTCTCATCTCCCGCGGCGCTCAGCCCCCACCCACTCACTCCCCTCACCCAAATCCCAGCCCTCCTTCCCTTCCTACCTCTCTCTCTCTCTCTCTCTCTCTCTCTCTCTCTCTCTCTCTCTCTCTCTCTCTCTCTCTCTCTCTCTAAGGATGGGAGGGGGTAGTGACGGAGGTAGAGGTGATGCTATTGTTACTATTGCTGCTGCTGCTATTGTTACTATTGCTGCTGCTGCTATTGTTACTATTGCTGCTGCTGCTGCTGCTATTGCTACTGTCGCTGCTAATACTGGTAACGCTGTTAGCAGTAATACTAGCTGGTGCTACACTACTGCTGCAACTGATGCTTTTAGTACTGCTGCTGCGACTGCAGCTTCTGATGCCATTACGGCTACTGTTACTTTTGATATTTCTGCTGCTAATGCTGTTTATACTGACACTAATTCTACTGCTGTGCCCGCTACTGATGTTTCTGCTACTGGTGTTTCTGCTACTGATGTTTCTGCTACTGATGTTTCTGCTACTGATGTTTCTGCTACTGATGTTTCTTCTACTGACGTTTCTGCTACTTGCTCTGTTTCAATTACTGTTGGTGTTCCTGATACAGCTACTGCTTCTGCTGCTTAAGCTACTGCTGCTAGTGCTGCTCTCACTATTGCTTCTGCTGCTACCACTCCTGTTATTCCTGCTTTTACTATTTCAATGTTTTTGTTGCAGCTTCTGATGCTGCTGCTGCTGCTGCTGCTGCTGCTGCTGCTACTGCTGCTGCTATTACTGCTGCTGCTGCTTCTACTGTTGCTACTGCTGTTACTGTTGCTGCTTCTACTGCTGCTGTTACTATTGCTTTCATGGCTGCTTCTGCTGTTACTGCTATTATTACTTCTACTTTTACCATAGCTCCTACTGTTCCTACTTCAGCTGTTACGTAGCTTGCCACGACTGCTTAATTATCCTCAAGCTTCCTGAAACCTGAAGAAGCCCAGAGAATCCTCGTACACTGGTGTCACCTGCCTGTCTATCTCTATTTCCAACTCTCTCTCTCTCTCTCTCTCTCTCTCTCATATATATATATATATATATATATATATATATATATATATATATATATATATATATATATATATATATATATATATATATATATATATATATATATATATATACATATATATATATTTTTTTTTTCAACAAGTCGGCCGTCTCCCACCGAGGCAGGGTGACCCAAAAGAAAGAAAATCCCCAAAAAGAAAATACTTTCATCATCATTCAACACTTTTTAGTTAGTTTAATATCTTTATTATGCACCCCATACCCATCCTGTGGGCGGTAGTCAAAAGATTACAGAGGTACATAATTTTTGATAGCTGAACAAGTTACAGCGGTAATGAACTAGATCTGGTCACAATTATGACAAGTTACAAAGGTAATGAGCTCCAGGTAGAGCTGGTCACTCTCATGACAAGTTACAAAGGTAATGAACTAGAGCTGGTCACAATCATGACAAGTTACAAAGGTAATGAACTAGAGCTGGTCACAATCATGACAAGTTACAAAGGTAATGAGCTCCAGGTAGAGCTGGTTACAATCATGACAAGTTACAAAGGTAATGAATCATAATCACTGCATATATAGTTACAATCGTGAACAAATTACACATACACACACATATATACATACACACACACAAGCACATACAACAGGCACAGTTTTCAATCGACATGTGCATAGGACAAAATGGTAATCAATACACATACATACACACACACACACACACGTGGCAATGCTTTATTTACAGCTACTATCTAACACGCTCACACATGCTCGTTGGAAGTCCAAGCCCCTCGCCCACAAAACCTCCTTTACCCCCTCCCTCCAACCTTTTCTAGGACGACCCCTACCCCGCCTTCCTTCCCCTACAGATTTATACGCTCTCCAAGTCATTCTACTTTGATCCATTCTCTCTAAATGACCAAACCACCTCAACAACCCCTCTTCAGCCCTCTGACAAATACTTTTAGTAACTCCACACCTCCTCCTAATTTCCACATTCCGAATTTTCTGCATAATATTTACACACACATTGCCCTTAGACAGGACATCTCCACAGTCTCCAGCCTCCTCCTCGCTGCAGCATTTGCAACCCATGCTTCACACCCATATAAGAGTGTTGGTACCACTATACTTTCGTACATTACCTTCTTTGCCTCCATGGATAACGTTTTTTGTCTCCACAGATACCTCAACGCACCACTCACCTTTTTTTCCTTCATCAATTCTATGGTTAACCTCATCCTTCATAAACCCATCCGCTGACACGTCAACTCCCAAATATCTGAAAACACTTACTTCTTCCATAATCCCTCTCTCCAATGTGAAATCCAATTTTTCTTTATTTCAATAGTTTGATACCCTCATCACCTTACTCTTATCTATGTTCACTTTCAAGTTTCTTCCTTTACACACCCTCCAGTGATCGTCATGGCATTATGCCGGGTGAACGCCTCGGCATAATGCCGTGATGAAAAGTAAAGGCGTACCATACAGGGGGGTCTTTTTTCATCAGTGCATTACGCTGGGAAGCAGTTAGCATGACGTCACGGCCTGCCACCACACTCCACAGTGGCTACTCAGTGCTCACGTGGCTGCCATGGTGTGATGGAGCGTTCCACTTTTGTTTCTCATCCGCCCCATCTTTTGTCCGGTGTTCCCTTTGGTTTTGGGGCTATACATGTTTGATTATGGGTAAAAGGAAATCTTTAACACTTGGAACTTTACCTCAAATCATAGGGTTTCACAAAGCTGGGCACCAGACGAAAGAAATAGTGGAGAATATTGGTGTGTGTGAGCGTTCAGTGAGGAACTGGGTGCAGTGTTTCAAGGCTGGTGGCGGTGTCGAGTTACCGTCTGCCAAACCTCGGCCTGGCCCCTCGAAGAAGACATCTGTTCGTACCTTAACCATGTTAAAGAAGCAAGAGAGTAACTGCTTCTTTAACATGTATAGCCCCAAAACCAAAGGGAACACCGGACAAAAGATGAGGCGGATGAGAGACAAAAGTGCAACACTTCATCTCACCACAGCAGCCATGTGAGCACTGAGAGTCACTGTGGAGTGTGGTGGCAGGCCATGACGTTATTCTAACTGCTGCTACCCAGAGTAATGCACTGACGAAAAAAGACTCCCCTGTATGGTAGGCCTTTGATTTTCATCATAGCATTATGCCGGGGCATTCAACCGGCATACTGCCATGACAAGCACTATATATATATATATATATATATATATATATATATATATATATATATATATATATATATATATATATATATATATATATATATATATATATATATATATATATATGTCGTGCCGATTAGGTAAAACTGATCAATTAGCAAGAACTCATCTAAAATTAAGTTCTTTTTAAAATTTTCTCTTATACGTTTAAAGATATATTTTTTTCATTTATGTTAATGTAAAAATTTATAATTTTGTACCAAGAGAAACTTTGAAAGCCTACCTAACCTTATTACAACAAGCGCAATTTAATTTAGCCTAACCCAACTAAATATATTTTAGATACGTTAACATTAATTTAATAATAAACAAACGCATTGAAATATATTTTTTTCGTTATGTTCAGAATGATTTTTGCGAAATTATTGCATACACAAATTTTCGCTTGTCTTATATGGCAAGAAGAGCGTTGTTATTTAAGCCAAAATAGCAAGTTTTACCTATTCGGCACGACATATATATACATAAATACTGGGAGGTACCACCTCTAGAACTTTACTGGGGACCCTCATCCTCAGAGAAGACAATAAACGTACCTCAGGGAAAACTCGAGGTTCTCCCCGGAGCTGTTTGAATATTTTCTTCTCCTACCACCCCCTATATATATTATATAAGTGCTTTATTAATAGACAGAAAACATAAACATGAACATGAATACATTGGTACAATATATCAAAGATTATGAATCTCCTCCAGCTCCTCCGAATAGAAAAACTTGCTATTTTGGCTTAAATAGCAACGCTTTTCTTGGCGAATAAGGCAATCGAAAATTTGTGTATGCAATAATTTCATTGTGTTTGTTTATTAAAATTGTGGTATACTTATCTAAAATATATTTAGTTAGATTAGGCCAAATTAAAATGAGCTTGTTATACTTGTGTACTTTTATCCAAGATGTTTTCTATAAGTCTAGTAAGATTATTAAAACGTATGTATATACATAAATAAACTTAGTTATTTGGAGACTTTTACTTATGTGTGTTAAATTTTTACATTAACATAAGATGAAAAAAAATGTATCTTTTAACGAATAAGAGAATTTTTTACAAAGAACTTAATTTTAAATGAGTACTTGCTAATTGACCAGTTTTACCTGTTCTGCACATGCATTATATATATATATATATATATATATATATATATATATATATATATATATATATATATATATATATATATATATATATATATATATATCAAGACAACCACTATGAAAAATAGAGGAATTCCAAGCGCTTTCGTGACTACTCACATTATCAAGGAACTATAACAGGAAACATGACAAGAAGGCTTATATAGGGGCAAGACTACACTTCACAGTCACATCACACTAACAAGACTACATCACAGTCACATCACACTAACAAAGACAACACCTCACAGTAGCGTAACATCACACGACTCTGTGAAGAGGAACATAAGAAAGGACCTGAAACTCTTCCCAAGAATTAAGATTAGTCCAATTTATCATTAAATTCTTCCCAAATTTTATTAATTATAAATGAATCCAATTTATATAAACCAAAAGAAATATTCATATTATTTTCAAAACTGCTTTTAATGAAACATGATTCTATTATATTCCTCTCAACCATGGACTTGCTTGATACAACCTTCTCAGCATTTTGAAAATCAATTGGATGGTTAAAGTCTCTCACATGAATAAATAGAGCATTAGAATCTTGTCCAGTTCTAATGCTATATTTATGTTGTTTTAATCTTAGTTCAAGACTTTTACCGGTTTGACCGAAATAAACTTTATCGCATATTTTACAGGGAATCTTATAGACACATCCGTCAGCATTTTGGGGGGAATTTTTTATCAAAAGTCTTTTTACTGTATCAAGATTTTTAAATACAACTTTGATATTAAAATTCTTAAGAAAGGAAGGCATATCAACCAAGTTTTCATGGTAAGGGAGAACCAACATATTTTTGGTTGAATAAGGTTGGTTGTCCCTTTTTGGATTGTAAAAAGTATTTCTAGCTATTTTAAAAGATTTATCAATTATGTTTCTTGGGTATTTTAAATCATTAGCTATTTCATAAATTTTAGAGATTTCTTCATCTATGAACTCTGGACTACAAATGCGTAAAGCTCTCAAAAACATAGAAGAGAAAACCGACACTTTAACTCTATCTTGATGTGAAGAGTAATAGTGTACATATGAACAATTATTTGTAGGTTTTCTGTAAATTTTAAATTTAAAATCAATGTTACCCTTAATAATAAACACATCTAGGAAGGGCAATGAGTTATTTACTTCGAATTCAACAGTAAAATTTATAGAATGAGCTAAGCTATTTAATTTAACAAGGAAATGGTTTATGTCTACATTCTTAGGCATAAGGCACAAAATATCATCAACATATCTATACCATTTAGCTCTATTGGGAAGGATTGTGTTAAGCAATCTTGTTTCGAAAAATTCCATATATAAATTACTAAGAACAGGTGAAAGAGGATTTCCCATTGCCGTACCAAACTTCTGAGTGTAAAACTCATCATTAAATACAAATTTTGCATCAATAATACAAAGTTTAATAAGTTTAATGATAGTAGGAACTGGCAATGGTAAATCGTAATTAATCAGTTCTTCAGATAAGAAACTTAGTAAATCATCAACTTGAACTTTTGTAAACAAGGAGGTAACATCAAAACTAACCATATTGAAATCATTTAAATAAGTCAAGGTGCTTAATTTATCAACTAAATCTAAGTTGTTTTTAACATTAAAATTAGAAATTTTTCCAACAATTGGGCTCAAAATATCAACAAGCCATTTAGAAAGTTTATAAGAAACTGAGCCTATGGAGCTAATATTTGGTCTAACAGGATTACCAGGTTTGTGTGTATTTATTAATCCATACATATAAGGTAAAGATGGATTAGTGGAAGTAATTTTTTTAATTAATTCTGACTGATTTAAATGATTTCAAAATGGTTAGTTTTGATGTTACCTCCTTGTTTACAAAAGTTCCAGTTGATGATTTACTAAGTTTCTTATCTGAAGAACTGGTTAATTACGATTTACCATTGCCAGTTCCTACTGGCAATATATATATATATATATATATATATATATATATATATATATATATATATATATATATATATATATATATATATATATATATATATATATATATATATATATATATATATATATATATATATATATATATATATATATATATATATATATATATATATATATATATATATATATATATATATATATATATATATATATATATATATATATATATATATATATATATATATTTATATATATATATATATATATATATATATATATATATATATATATATATATATATATATATATATATATATATATATATATATATATATATATATATATATATAGGTATATTTTATTACATAATATGGTACAAAAGACTTAAGAGATACATTGTTGATATAAAGATGTCATATACAGTACATGAGGTGTGAGAGATACATGTCTTGTACATATTGTTACATGTTTGTCACTGATTATAATGCGAAAATCTTATCCATCTCCTCAGAGCTGGGGAGCGTGCCCAATATACAGCATGCATTACCCCTCTGAACAGCAGCGCTGAGTCGCTGGAACAGAAAATTAGCTGCCCTGGGATCCCTAGTTACCCTGTTACTCCTTGAGGAACTTAGATGCACTCTTTCCCCATGAGCCAAGGGTCTCTGAGCCTATGGGAACAAACATATAATGATGGGCAAGTTCTCCATATTTTCTCGACTTTTGGGACTCCCTGAAGAGTAAGGTGATGAGGATAACAAAAAAAATAGGTGACGAAAGATTGAATATCAGATTGGAAGGAGAGAGTATGGAGGAGGTGAATGTATTCTGATATTTAGGAGTGGATGTG
This sequence comes from Cherax destructor, assembly GCA_009830355.1. Taxonomy (NCBI): domain Eukaryota; kingdom Metazoa; phylum Arthropoda; class Malacostraca; order Decapoda; family Parastacidae; genus Cherax; species Cherax destructor. Next base: position 18,465 of record WNWK01014708.1, read on the forward strand.
TCAGCGGATGGGTCTATGAAAGATGAGGTGAATCATAGAATAGGTGAGGGGAAAAAAGGTAAGTGGTGCACTGAGGAGATTGTGGAGACAAAGAACTTTGTCCATGGAAGCAAAGAGAGGAATGTATGAGAGTTTAGTTATACCAACGTTCTTGTATGGGTGTGAAGCATGGGTGGTGAATGTTGCAGCAAGGGAAGGCTGGAGGCAGTGGAGATGTCATGTCTGAGGGCAATGTCTGGTGTGAATATAATGCAGGGAATTCGTAGTTTGGAGATTAGGAGGAGGTGTGGGATTACCAAAGCTATTATCCAAAGGGCTGAGGAGGGGTTGTTGAGGTGCTTTGGACATATAGAGAGGATGGAACGAAAGTGTGTAAATCTGTAGTGGAGGGAAGGCAGGGTAAGGAGTCGGCATAGGATAGGTTGGAGGGAGGGGGTAAAGGAGATTTTGTGTGCGAGGGGCTTGGACTTCCAGCAATCATGTGTGAGCGTATTTGATAGGAGTGAATGGAGACAAATGGTTTTTAATACTTGACGTGCTGTTGGAGTGTGTACAAAGTAACATTTATGAAGGGATTCAGGGAAACCGGCAGGCCGGACTTGAGTCCTGGAGATGGGAAGTACAGTGTCTGCACTCTGAAGGAGGGGTGTTAATGTTGCAGTTTTATAACTGTAGTGTAAAGCACCCCTCTGGCAAGACAGTGATGGAGTGAATGATGATGAAAGTTTTTCTTTTTCGTGCCACCCTACCTTGGTGGCCACGCTGCCTTGGGGGCCACGCTGCCTTGGTGGCCACGCTGCCTTGGTGGCCACAATGAAATATATTTTTTTTCGTTAGGTTCAGAATGATTTTTTGCGAAATTACTACATACACAAATTTTCGCTTGCCTTATTTGGCAAACAGAGCTTTGATATTTAAGCCAAAATCGCAAGTTTGACTTTTTCGGCAGCCGGCCTTCTCCCACTCAAGCAGGGTGACCCAAAAAAGAAAGAAACAATTTTACCATAACTCACCATTTTCACCATCATTTACACATAATAACTGTCTTTGCATAAGTGTCATGACAGTTTAGATGTCCCTCCAAACAGTAAATATTCCAAACCCCCTCTTTGAAAGTGCAGGCATTGTATTTTTCGCCCCCAGTACTCAAGCCCGGCTAACCGGTTTCCCTGAATCCCTTCAAAAAATATTACCCTTTTCACACTACAACAGCTCGTCAGGTTCCAAAAACCATCGTCTCCATTCACTCCTATCTAACACGCTCACACATGCCTGCTGTATGTCCTGCCCCTTGCACACAAACCTTCTTTTACCCTTTCCTTTCATCCTTTCCTAGAACGACCCCTACCTTTCCTCCCCTCCCCTACAGATTTATACTCCCTCCAAGTCATTCTATTTTGCTCCATCCTTTCTAAATGACCAAATCATCTCAATAACTCCTCTTCAGCCCTCTGAAAAGGAGTTATTCTCTGCATAATATTTACATCACACATTGCCCTTAACATTCACAACCCATGCTTCACACCCCTTGAAGAATGTTGGTACCACTGTACTCTCAAACATTTCCTTCTTTGCCTCCATGGACATCGTTTCTTGTCTCCACAGTCACCTCAGTGTACCACCATCAGTTCTGTGGTTAACCTCATCCATCATAAAACCATCCGTTGACAAGTCAACTCCCAAATATCTGAACACATTCACTTCTTCCATACTCCCTCCAATATGATATCCAATTTTTCTTTATCTAACTCGTTTGATACCCTCATCATCTTGCTCTTATCTATGTTCACTTTAAACTTTCTTTTCACACCCTCCCAAACTTTTTTTTAGAATCTCCCAAGAGCACAGTATCATCAGCAAATAGTTACTGTGACAACACCCATTTTCTATAAGATTCCCCATAATTTAATCCCACCCCTCTCCCCAACACCCTAGCATTTACTTCTTTTACAACCCCATCTATAAATATATTAAACAACTATGGTGACATTACACATCCCTGTCTAAGACCTACTTTTACCGGGAAGTAATCTCCCTCTCTCCTACACACCCTAACCTGAGCCTCACTATCCTCATAAAAACTCTTTACAGAATTTAGTAAGTTACAACTTATTCCATACACTTGCAACATTTGCCACATTGGTCTCCTATCCGCCCTATCATATGCCTTTTCTAAATCCATAAATGTAATGAAAATATCCCTACACTTGATCTACACATTCCCTACCCATTTTGAAGCCTCGTTGTTCTCTTGCAATCCTATTCTCTGTCTTACCTCTAATTCTTTCAATAATAACCTTTCAGTACACTTTACCTGGTATACTCAGCAAACGTATTTCCCTATAGTTTTTACAATCTCTTTTGTCTTCCTTTCCCTTATGTAAATTAATTATAAACACTCTCTGCCAGTCCTTAGGTACCTTCCCTTTCAAACATTTATTGAAAAAAAGTACCAACCACTCCAACACTATATCCCCTTACTTTTAACATTTCTGTCATGATCCCGTCAGTTCCAGCTGCTTTACCCCCTTTCATTCTACGTAATGCCTCACGCACCTTCCCCACACTCACATCCTGCTCTTCTTCACTCCTAAAAGATGTTATACCTCCCTGGCCAATGTTTGAAATTACTGACTCCCTCTCTTCATCAACATTTAACAGTTCCTCAAAATATTTTCACCTCCTCTCCAATACCTCCAACTCCTAATCTACTAACATTCCTATTCTGTTTTTAACTGTCAAATCCGTTCGTTCCCTAGGCTTTCTTAACCAATTTACCTCACTCCAAATTTTTTCATATTCTCAGCAAAATTTGTTGACAGCGCCTCACCCACTCTATAATTTGCTCTCCTTTTGCACTCCCTCACCACTCTCTTCACATCTTTTTTATTCTTTATATACTCTTCCCTTCTTATATCACTTCTGCTCTGTAAACATCTCTCATACTTGACCTTTTTTCTGTTTTATCGCACCCTTTATCTCGTGGTCGTTTCTTGTGAGTTCCCCATCTTCTTTCCTCAGCCTTATCACCTGGTCTTTGACTGTTGTCTTCCTTCTGATGTGACTGTACATCAGTTTCGGGTCAGACTTGACTTTCGATGCTATGTCATTTTCCTACTGTTTCTGGGCCTCCCTCCGTACCTGTGCATACTCGTTTCTAGCTCTACGATTAATCTCTTTGTTTTCTTGGGGTCTTTGCCTTCTGTACTTTTTCCATTCTTTGCCTCCCTGCACTTTTGGTTAAACCAGAGGCTAATTCTGGCCTTTCCATTTAATCTTTTGTCTTTGGGTATAAACTTTTCCTCTGCCTTCTTGCACTTTGTCGCTATGTACTCCATTATTTCATTTATTGACTGTCCTTCCATGTCCCTGTCCCACTGAACCTCCTGCAGGAAGTTCCTCATATCCATGTAGTCTCTTCTAAAGTTTGGTTTGTCTCTTTCCATACCGTTTTCCCTCTATACGTGTAACTCTACTATGTACTCAAAGCTCAGCACCATGTGGTCGCTGGCTCCCAGGGGGCTCTCGTGTATTATGTCCTCATTGTCTGAGCAGCTCAGGGTGAATACAAGGTCCAGCCTTTCTGGTTCGTCCTCTCCTCTCACTCTTGTCGTGTCCCTGACATGTTGGTGCACCAGATTTTCCAATACTACGTCCATCATCTTGGCTCTCCATGTTTCTGGACCCCCATGTGGTTCCTGGTTTTCTAAGTCGATCTCCCTGTGGTTGATGTGTGTGTGTGTGGGGGGGGGAGGGTAATATTGATGTTTTTGCAATAACTGAGACGTGGTTTAATGTGAAAAATCGGGACATGCCTGCTGAATGTCACATCCAGAGTTTTAAATTGTTCCAAGTAGACAGAAGTATCGGGAAGGGGGGTGGGGTGGCACTCTATGTCCGTGATCATTTAAATTGTTGCATAAAAACGGGCATAAAGTCTGAAATAATACATACAGAACCTGTCTGGATAGAATTTTCAGAGGGGTGTGAAAAATTGATTTTAGGCGTGATATGTCGTCCTCCAAACTTAGATAGGGAACAAGGGAGACTACTCTGGGAGGAAATTGTTAAGGCCACAAGGCATGATAACGTAGTAATTCTAGGGGACTTTAACTTTAGTCAGATTGATTGGAATTTCTTGACAGGGAATTTAGAATCTAACGACTTTTTAGAAGTTGTTCAGGATTGTTTTTTGAAGCAGTTTGTGACAGAACCTACAAGGGGAAATAACCTACTTGACTTGGTTCTGGCAAACAAGGAATCCCTTGTTAATAATTTAGAAATTACAGAGGAACTCTGCACAAGCGACCACAAGTCAATTACCTTTTGCATTGAATGGATGTATGATAGTAGGGATAATTCAGTAACAGTCCCAGACTTTCGCTTAGCAGATTATAATGGGCTTAGAGAACACTTATCAACTGTGGACTGGGGTAACGAAGAGAGCTATCAATATGACAGCTTTCCTAACACAATACAGGCTGCCCAAAGAACATTTATCCCATATAAAGAAATTAGATCAAGTAGAAATGACCCAAAATGTATGAGTAAAAGGCTCAAATATCTTTTAGGGCAGAAGAAAGGAATTTATAGGCGCATAAATAGAGGTGAGGGTCATCTTATAAATCAGTATACTGACATTAAGAGGGACGTTAAAAAGGGTATAAGAAAAGCTAAAAAGGGACTATGAAATTAAAGTTGCTAGGGATTCAAAAACTAACCCAAAAAGTTTTTTCCAGGTTTATAGAACAAAAGTTAGGGATAAGATAGGTCCCCTTAAAAATAACTCTGGGCATCTTACTGACAAGGAGAATGATATATGCTCTATTTTTAATAATTATTTTCTCTCTGTTTTCACACAGGAAGACACTAATAATATCCCAGTAATTAATTTTTTTAGTCCCTGAAGAAGATAAATTATGTAATATCACAGTCACTAGCGAAATGGTTATGAAACAAGTAGACCGTCTGAAACAAAATAAATCGCCGGGTCCTGATGAGCTTTATGCAAGGGTTCTTAAGGAATGCAAAATGGAACTCTGTGAACCAATATTTAACATTTTTAATTTATCTCTTCAAACAGGTGTAGTGTCTGATATGTGGAAGATAGCTAATGTAATTCCTATTTTTAAAGCAGGGGACAAGTCACTACCGTCAAATTACCGCCCAATAAGCCTGACCTCAATTGTAGGCAAATTACTAGATTCAATTATAGCTGATATTATTAGAAGCCATTTAGATAACCATAATTTGATTAATAATACTCAGCATGGATTCACGAGGGGCCGTTCCTGCCTATCTAATTTATTAACCTTCTTTAGTAAAGCTTTTGAGGCTGTTGATCACGATAAAGAATTCGATATTGTTTATTTAGATTTTAGTAAGGCTTTTGATAGAGTACCGCACCAGAGACTGTTAAAGAAAGTGGCAGCTCATGGCATTGGGGAAAAAGTGCTGTCATGGATCGAGTCATGGCTCACCAATGGGAAGCAGAGAGTGTGCATAAATGGGGTTAAATCCGAGTGGGGATCTGTAACAAGGCCCATTGTTGTTTATAATATATATCAATGACGTAGATGAATGGTTCAGAGAACCGACAAGTTATAAATTAGACACATATGCAACATTTGGGTATCTTTATTGAGGAAACGTTTCGCCACACAGTGGCTTCATCAGTCCAATACAAAGTAGAAAGGTGTAAGGAGAGTAGGAGTTTTGAGGTAATCAGTCCCTCGGCCTGGAGTCGATGTGTTCAGTCCATCAATCTTGTAGAAAGTACAGCATATGTCCGTAAAGGTGGCTTATATACTGTAGCCAGGTGAGGTGAAGCAGCAGGAGGCGGGGTCATAGTGGTACCATCCACTAGTCACGTCACAACAACCAGACTACATCTCACAGTCATGTCACAACAACCAGATTACACCTCACAGTCACGTAACAACAACAAGACTACACCTCACAGTCACGTCACAACCAGACTACACCTCACAGTCACATCACAACAACCATACTACACCTCACAGTCACATCACAACAACCAGACTACACCTCACAGTCACGTCACAACCAGACTACACCTCACAGTCACATCACAACAACCAGACTACACCTCACAGTCGCGTGACAACAAGACTACACCTCACAGTCACGTAACAACAACCAGACTACACCTCACAGTCACGTCACAACAACAAGACTACACCTCACAGTCACGTCACAACAACAAGACTACACCTCACAGTCACGTCACAACAACCAGACTACACCTCACAGCGCGTCACAACAACAAGACTACACCTCACAGTCACGTCACAACAACAAGACTACACCTCACAGTCACGTCACAACAACAAGACTACACCTCACAGTCACGTCACAACAACAAGACTACACCTCACAGCCGTCACAACAACAAGACTACACCTCACAGTCACGTAACAACAACCAGACTACACCTCAGCGCGTCACAACAACAAGACTACACCTCACAGTCACGTCACAAAACAAGATACACTACAGCGAAAATTAGACCCTCACGTCAGTCAACAGGAAATACAAGGAACAATAAGGAATATATGTAGAAAATAGATATTATATTTGTATATAAAATATATATTAAATATATATATATTATATATATATATATATATATATATATATATAAAATATATATATATATATATATATATATATATATATATATATATATAATATATATATTAACAAATATATATAAAGCATATTAACAAATTTTAACAGACATAATTGAAGATATAAGCATATATTTTAACAGACAGATCAGCAGCAGACATCTGCAGTGCACCATGGCAAGCAGACACAGGAATACCCCTTGAGGCATCCCACAAGGATGCACCAATTATCCTTGACTTAACACTATATGGTGCCTCCTCTCCTCCATGGGAAAATAGAAGACAGGAATAGAGGGAAGAAGGGAGAGAACGAAGGAAGGAAGGAGAGAGGGAGGCAAGGAAAAGAGGAGGGGGAAGGAGGGAGAGAGTGAAGATAAATGTTTGGGAACTGAATTACCTTTCCATCGTTCATAATTTCTGCATACTCTGGTCTTGACCGTGATCTCTGTATAACATTAAATATATATATATATATATATATATAAAATATATATATATATATATATATATATATATATATATATATATATATATACATATATATATATATATATATATATATATATATATATATATATATATTTATATATATATGTATATATACATATATATATATATATATATATATATATATATATATATATATATATATATATATATATATATATTATATATATATATATATATATATATATATATATATATATATATATATAAATATATATATATATATATATATATATTATATTTTATATATATATATATATATATATATATATAAAAAATATATATATATATATATATATATAAAAATATATATATATATATATATATATATATATATATATATATATATATATATATATATATATATATATATATGGAGGGAATATTTTGAGGAATTGTTAAATGTTGAGGAAGACAGGGAAGCTGTGATTTCTTGTATAGGGCAAGGAGGAATAACATCTTATAGGGGTGAGGAAGAACCAGTTGTGAGTGTAAGGAAAGTGTGTTGGGGCAGTAGGTAGAATGAAAGGGGGTATAGCAGCCGGGATTGATGGGATGAAGATAGAAATGTTAAAGCAGGTGGGGATATAGTTTTGGAGTGGTTAGTGTTTATATTTAGTAAATGTATGGAAGAGGGTAAGGTACCTACGGATTGGCAGAGAGGGTGTATTGTTCCTTTGTATAAAGGCAAAGGGGACACAAAAGAGTGCAAAAATTATAGGGAAATAAGTCTGTTGAGCATACTTGGTAAAGTTTATGGTAGAGTTATTATTGAAAGAATTATGAGTAAGATGGAGAGTAGGATAGCAGATGAACAAGAGGCTTTGGAAGGGAAGGGGATGTGTAGACCAAGTGTTTACAGTGAAACATGTAGGTGAACAGTATTTAGATAAGGGTAAAGAGGTTTTTGTGGCATTTATGGATTTGGAAAAGGCGTATGATAGGTTGGACAGGGGACAATGTGGCAGATGTTGCAGGTGTATGGAATAGGAGGTAGGTTACTGAAAGCAGTGAAGAGTCTTTACTAGGATTGTGAGGCTCAGGTTAGAGTGTGTAGGCGAGAGGAAGATATTTCCCAGTAAAAGTAGGCCTTAGACAGGGCTGTGTGATGTCACCATGGTTGTTCAATATATTTATAGATGGAGTTGTAAGAGAAGTGATTCCTCGAGTGCTGGCAAGAGGTGTGGGGTTAAAAGATAAGGAATCTAATACAAAGTGGGAGTTGTCAAAGTTGCTCTTTGCTAATGACACTGTGCTTTTGGGATTCTGAAGATAAGTTGCAGAGGTTGGTGGATGAGTGAATATAATAAAGAGTAAGGTGATGATGATAACAAAAAAATTAAGTGACGAAAGATTGGATATCAGATTGGAGGGAGAGAGTATGGATGAGGTGAATGTATTTAGATATTTAGGAGTGGACGTGTCAGCAGATGGGTCTATGAAGGATGAGGTGAATCATAGAAGTGGTGATGGGAAAAAGGGGAGTGGTGCACTGAGGAGTTTGTAGAGACAAAGAACTTTGTCCGTGGAAGCAAAGAGAGGAATGTATGAGAGTATAATTATACCAACGCTCTTTTATGGGTGTGAAACATGGGTAGTGAATGTTGCAACGAGGAGAAGGCTGGAGGCAGCGGAGATGTCATGTCTGAGAGCAATGTGTGGTGTGAATATAATGCTGAGAATTCGTAGTTTGGAAATTAGAACTAGGTGCGGGATTACCAAAACTATTATTCAGAGGAGGGGTTGTTGAGGTGGTTTGGAATAAGAGAGGATGGAGCAAAATAGAATGACTTCGAGAGTGTATAAATCTGTAGTGGAGGGAAGGCAGGGTAGTGGTCAGCCTAGGAAAGGTTGGAGGAAGGGGGTAAAGGAGGTTTTGTGTGCGAGGGGCTTGGACTTCCAGCAAGCATGTGTGGTAAGAGATAAGATTTCGTTCGAATTTTTAACCCCAGAGATTTAGCCACCCAGGATAGCCCATGAAAGGCAGTGCGTCTTTCTTATTTCCACTGGGGTCCTCAATCTTGTCCCCCAGGATGCGAACCACACCAGTCGACTAACACCCAGGTACCTATTTGCTGCTAGTGTCAGTAGTGTTACTGAATCCCTATGTAATATACTTGTGTAGTACATCGTAGTTAGTATCAGCTATATTATATATAGGATCCCTGTTCAGCTAGGCTCTCTGGCTAGCTGTGACGTCACGGCCCCGGGCATGTGAGCGCATGCCCACAGGCATCCTTCTCACTCCGTCCATACGCATAGGCTCTACAAGGCATAGGCTGCTGGATTCCCTCACGACTATTTACAATATAAGTTACTTCAAGTGACATATCTCCAAACCTCTCACGCAACACTAGGTCAACAGGTGTAAAGAAATGCGTCGAAATGTTTTTAGCCCGCCGGGAATCGAACCCGGTTCTTCCGCGTGTGATCCGAGAGCTTTGCCAGCCAGCCAGGCGTATTAGATAGGAGCGAACGGAGACAGATGGCTTTTAGGACTTGACGTGCTGTTGGAGTGTGAGCAAGGTAACATTTATTAAGGGATTCAGGGAAACCGGCAGGCCGGACTTGAGTCCTGGAGGTGGGAAGTACAGTGTCTGCACTCTGAAGGAGGGGTGTTAATGTTGCAGTTTTATAACTGTAGTGTAAAGCACCCCTCTGGCAAGACAGTGATGGAGTGAATGATGAAAGTTTTTCTTTTTCGTGCCACCCTGCCTTGGTGGCCACGCTGCCTTGGTGGGAGACGGCCGATGTGTTAATAATAAAAAAAATAAGTTTACAATAATTTAATAATAAACAAACACAATGAAATATTTTTTTTCGTTAGGTTCAGAATGATTTTTTGCGAAATTATTGCATACACAAATTTTCGCTTGCCTTATTCGGCAAGAAGAGCGTTGCTATTTAAGCCAAAATCGCAAGTTTTTACCTCTTCGGCACGACATATTACTGAATGAAAATGACTTTGGGTTTTACTGTGTTGAGGTAAATTTCCATGGATGTTACTTTTCTTGTGTCATGTTCATCATATGTTTGTTGTGGTGACGGAGGTTTGAGCCCGTACCAGTAGCTACTGCTACTTCAGATGTCGCTACTTGATTCCCGGTGTTTCTCTGCCCCAGCAAAATTTCTCAAAGGAACGAACTATGGCCAGAGCCCTCGTAAGGAGGGGAAATGAAGAAGGAGGGGGTAAGGATGGAAAATGATTAAGGAGGTATCGGGAAATAGGAGGAGAAGGATAAAAAGATAAGAATCCCAACCTCTTTTGATTTTTTATTGAGCAATGGATGTGGTTGGTATTTTAGGTCAACGTGAAATTTATATAGGCTGCGTCTTGCACTGCCCACCACTCCTACACATGTCTACATAAAAATGTTTACGTGCATACTCATGCGATGGTCATGGAATGCAATTTTTTCCATGAAATTGTATTTCTTTTGAGGTAGGGTCACTGCTCTGGAGGCTTGCGGGCGCGTATGTAGCTTGCTGCTTGCTAGGTGCGTATATTGCTTTCTGCTGGGTGTTCTATCTTCGGTGGCCTTCATGGTGTTCAGATGTTCGGAACTATTACACCAGATTTCTCGATTTTGCAGGTGAATTGAGTCAGGTGTTATCCAGTCGTAATCTGCTGGTAGCCTTGGTCTTTGGAACTCATTCTTGTAAATGTGGCGTCTTACTCTGTCTTAAAATATTCATGGATCACGTAATTTGTGGTGTTAATTGGCTGTGGTAGGTTTTTCTATTGTAGCATAATTATAGATAAAATACGGCTGTCACTTGTTAAGCTTGTCGAATGAAAAAATAATTGCGACCGTATCACAGGTAACATGGAAGTCCTCACAGGTCTCTCTCCTGTAACAGTAACCTGTATTGAACAGCTATACAAGCTGGTTAAGATGGATAAGTAATCATATATATAATACATGACCCCTAGTCAAAAGTGAGAAAGGTTGAATTTGAGAGGGACCTACCTTAGTAGGTTTGCCTCACTGTCTCTCAGTTATTACATTCTTATTTATACTAGTGGACTCCACCTGTCCTGTCGTCAAGATTTTCTGTGCCTCTCCTTGAAACTATGTAAGTTTCAATTTTGTTGCATCAGTCTCACATATTCCATACTATGAGACAGAACTCTTCTCCAGACTGAGGGACTGACAACCTCAAAACTACGTCATGGAGGGTGATGTTTACATCGTCTTTACATCTCTACTGCTTCTGCTACTTCCTCTGAATTCAACTGAAGAAGCCTGCTGTATAGTCGAAACTTTTCGGAATAAAGATGCCTGTTACACTTACCAACTTAACGGTATTGCATACCGTTACCATATTTACAGGTTAAGGAGGAGTTGGAGGAAGCCAGATGAGAGATGAGGCGGCTGACTGAGGAAAACAAGAGGAGTCGTAGTAATCCTCCTGTTGTGAATCCTCAGGTAGGGAAAGGAAGCTGGATAATGGTAGGGCAGGAAGGAACGAAACTGAAGATCAAAAGGAAGGATGTAGAGGTGGAAACAATGAAGATCCAGGAAACTGTTGTGGAAACTTTCGACTCATTCTCAGTGCTGCCTGACCAATGTGAGTCGACTACTGGGAACGACACGACGAACCACACCAAGGAAGGTAAAAATATCGTACTTGTTGCAGACAGGTTTATGGATAGGGCGTTTTGCATGAATGATAGGAGCAGGAGACAGGGTTTGCTTTCCTGGGGCTGGATGGACGATATTGTTAGCCATCTTGACCACATTATGAATGGTAATGGGATCAATCCTATTATCGGCAAGCGTAGATGTGAGTGTTTGGTTAGTAGGGATAAGACACCAATAGACATAATTAGGTATTTTGCCGAGAAGAGGAGTTGGAAGTTAATGGTTGTCCAGGGCAATTGGTGTTAACTGTTGGCTGGACAAACATTGTAAGGATAATGCAGTGTCAGTCATTGACAACTAGACCATTTCTGCGGCAGAAATGACCTGTATGCCAGGGATGGAGAAGTGGGGTTCATTTATGAGGTGAAGACATTGGCTAGTTTAGTCGCAGGAGCTGTTAGGGTTTTAAACTTTATACAGAGGTATGGGTTTCTATGGGGAAAAAATGAAATATGGTAAAACAGGATTAAACAGCGCTCTAGAAACAAGATGGAAAAGTTCACATTAGTTACATGTGAGGGTAACATTGATGTATTTGTAATAATTGAGATGTGGTTTTATTGAAAGAGTTGGGACGTGCCTGTGGAATGTCATATTCAGGGTTTCGAGTTATTCCAAGTTGATATAAATAGAGGGAAGGGTGGTGGAGTGGCATGAAAAGTTAGTTTTAGCCTTGATATATCGTCACCCAAACTTAAATACTGACGAAGGGAGACTAGTATGGGAGGAAATTGTTAAGGTTACAAGGCACCATAACGAAGTCATTCTGGGAGACACAGCTGTAGTCAGATTGACTGGAATTCCTTGAATGGGAATTTAAAGTCAAACTTCCTGGAGGTAATTCAAGACTTTTTAAAACAGTTTGGGAGAGAACCAACGAGAGGAAATAACCTGCTTAATTTGGTTTTGGCAAAGAAGAATTACCTTGTCAATAATTAGGAGATTACAAAGAATTTTCGCTTAACAGGTTACTATAGGCTTGGGTAACTTAGATAGCTATCAATATGAAGTTCTCTGAACACTATACATGCTGCCCAAGGAACATTTATTCTGTACAGAAAGATAAGGTCGAATAGAAATCGTCTGAAACGATGAAAAAATACACTCGGCGTATCACAAGAGGTGAGGTTTACCCTAAGAATCAATATATTTACATTAAGAGGAAGGTTGAAAGAGGGATACGAAAACCTAAACAGGACTATGAAATTAAAGTTGCTAAGGATTTGAAAACAAACCCAAACGTTTTTTCCCGGTATATAGAACAAAAGTTAGAGAAAAGCTGGGTACTTTTAAAACTAACTCTGTACACCTTACTGACAAGGGGAAGGAAATGTGCCAGATTTTCAATAACTATTTCTTCTCCGTTTTCACACAAGACACATACAATATCCGAGTAATTAACTTTTGGAGTGTGCTTGAGGAAAATAAATAATGTAATATCACAGTCACTAGTGATATGGTAATGAAACAAGTTGAAAGATTAAACCAAAATAAATCGCCGAGCCCTGATGAACTTTTTCATGGTTTCTTGAAGAGTTTTAGCAAGTTAGTTAGTGATTAGTGAGAGATGGATGGCCACTCAAATATCGAATATTGTCGTGTAAAGGTGTTTCTTGGAAATAAATGGTATAAAATACCGACACAATGGAAAAATAAACACATAAGCAGTATAATGTGATCCTTTATTGACAACGTTTCGCCCACGCAGTGGGCTTTATCGAGTCACAGACAGATCTACCTGGAAAATGAGCAACATGGAGATATATATAGGGTACAGTCAGGTGGAGAATGCTGGGTCAGGTGGAGAAAGCTGCATGTGAGTCTTAAAAAGTAGTGTGATAGTTAAAAACATAGTGTGACTTAAAGGACCTGCAGTGTACCATTCTTGAGTTCTAGGTGGGATAGCGTTGAAGAAGTTTCTTGGCAATAGGTTCAGCTATGTTGTAGAAGCCGTTGTTCTGGTTGAAGTTGTTGGATATACAGATGAGTGATGATTCTAGGATTCTTCGGTATTGCGTGTTGTCTTCTCTGGCGATGAGTCTTGCGTTTCTGTAGTTGATTAAATGGTTGTGTAAATTATAGGCTTTTTCCTGCGCGCACTCAGAATCTGCAGCAGTGAGTTCCTTGAAGAAGAATGCTCCCTCATTGAACAAGTTTTTTCCAAACTTCACTATCCTCGTCACTTCATTAGAGACTGCAGACGACGGGCATTAAACATCTTCAACACACCCAGAGAAGACACTGCTGAGAAGAGATACATAGTCCTTCCCACCAACTCCATTTCCAAACAAGTTTCCAACATTTTTTCTAAGACCTCATTCCGAGTATCCACCTCCACATCCACCACCATTAAGGACATTACCAGTAACAGACAGGAAAAGCTTCAATCCACGGCAGGGGTATACACAATCCCTTGTAATGGCTGCAGCAAATTATACGTTGGCGAAACATCCAGAGACCTACAAACACGCATTTCAGAACACCAGTACGCAGGCAGATCTGACGACTCAAGAAATGCCTGTGTTCAACACCGAAATTTACACAACCATTTAATCAACTACAGAAACGCAAGACTCATCGCCAGAGAAGACAACACGCAATACCGAAGAATCCTAGAATCATCACTCATCTGTATATCCAACAACTTCAACCAGAACAACGGCTTCTACAACATAGCTGAACCTATTGCCAAGAAACTTCTTCAACGCTATCCCACCTAGAACTCAAGAATGGTACACTGCAGGTCCTTTAAGTCACACTATGTTTTTAACTATCACACTACTTTTTAAGACTCACATGCAGCTTTCTCCACCTGACCCAGCATTCTCCACCTGACTGTACCCTATATATATCTCCATGTTGCTCATTTTCCAGGTAGATCTGTCTGTGACTCGATAAAGCCCACTGCGTGGGCGAAACGTTGTCAATAAAGGATCACATTATACTGCTTATGTGTTTATTTTTCCAAAGGTGTTTCTTAGTGTGTGTCGTGGTTGTTGGTGTGTGTGTCGGGTTCATGGTGTTTGTCGGGGATCTTGGTGTGTCGGGGTTCATTGTGTCGTGGTTCTAAGTGTTTCTCGAGGTTCTTGGTGTGTCCGGGTTCATGGTGAGTGTCGGGGTTCATGGTGTGTGTCGGGGTTCATGGTGTGTGTCGAGGTTCATGGTGTGTGTCAGGGTTCTTGGTATGTGTCGGGGTTCATGGTGTGTGTCGGGGTTCTTGGTATGTGTGTCGGGGTTCTTGGTATGTGTCAGGGTTCTTGGTATGTGTGTCGGGGTTCTTAGTGTGTGTCGGGGTTCTTAGTGTGTGTCGGGGTTCTTGGTGTGTATCGGGGTTCGTGTGTCGGAGTTCTTAGTGTGTGTCAGAGTTCTTGGTGTGTGTCGGGGTTCTTGGTGTGTGTCGGGGTTCTTGGTGTGTGTCGGGGTTCTTGGTGTGTGTCGGGGTTCTTGTTGTGTGTCGGGGTTCTTAGTGTGTGTCAGGGTTCTTGGTGCGTGTCGGGGTTCTTTGTGTGTGTCTGGGTTCTTGGTGTGTGTCGGGGTTCTTAGTGTGTGTCGGGATTCTTATGTGTGTTTTGGGGTTCTTGGTGTGTGTCAGGGTACTTGGTATGTGTCGGGGTTCTTAGTGTGTGTCGGGGTTCTTGGTGTGTGTGTCCGGGTTCTTGGTGTGTGTGTCGGGGTTCTTAGTGTGTGTCAAGGTTCTTGGTGTGTGTCGGGGTTCTTAGTGTGTGTCGGGGTTCTTGATGTGTGTGTCGGGGTTCTTGGTGAGTGTCGGGTTTCTCGGTGTGTGTGTCGGGGTTCTTAGTGTGTGTGTGTGTGTGTCGGGGTTCTTAGGTGTCGGGGTTCTTGGTGTGTGTGTCGGGATTCTTGGTGTGTGTCGGGGTTCTTGGTGTGTGTCAGGGTTCTTGGTGTGTGTGTCGGGGTTCTTGGTGTGTGTGTCGGGGTTCTTGGTTTGTGTCGGGGTTCTTGGTGTGTGTGTCGGGGTTCTTGGTGTGTGTCGGAGTTCATGGCGTGTGTGTCGGGGTTCTTAGTGTGTGTCGGGGTTCTTGGTGTGTGTGTCCGGGTTCTTGGTGTGTGTGTCGGGTTCTTAGTGTGTGTCAAGGTTCTTGGTGTGTGTCGGGGTTCTTAGTGTGTGTCTGGGTTCTTGATGTGTGTGTCGGGGTTCTTGGTGAGTGTCGGGTTTCTCGGTGTGTGTGTCGGGGTTCTTAGTGTGTGTGTGTGTGTCGGGGTTCTTAGTGTGTGTGTCGGGGTTCTTAGTGTGTCGGGGTTCTTGTGTGTGTGTCGGATTTTGGTGTGTCAGGGTTCTTGGTGTGTGTCGGGTTCTTGGTGTGTGTCGGGTTCTTGGTGTGTGTCGGGGTTCTTGGTTTGTGTCGGGGTTCTTGGTGTGTGTATCGGGGTTCTTGGTGTGTGTCGGGTTCATGGCGTGTGTGTCGGGTTCTTGTGTGTGTGTCGGTTTTCGTGTGTGTGTCGGGATTCTTGTGTGTGTCGGGGTTCTTGGTGTGTGTCGGGGTTCTTGGTGTGTGTCGGGGTTCTTAGTGTGTGTCGGGGTTCTTGGTGTGTGTGTCGGGGTTCTTGGTTTGTGTCGGGGTTCTTGGTGTGTGTCGGAGTTCATGGCGTGTGTGTCGAAGTTCTTAGTGTGTGTCGGGGTTCTCGGTGTGTGTGTCGGAGTTCTTAGTGTGTGTGTCGGGGTTCTTAGTGTGTGTCGGGGTTCTTGGTATGTGTCGGGGTTCTTGGTATGTGTCGGGGTTCTTGGTGTGTGTCAGGGTTCTTGGTATGTGTCGCGGTTCGTGGTGTGTCGGGGTTCTTGGTGTGTCGGGGTTCTTGGTGTGTCGGGGTTCTTAATGTGTCGGGGTTCTTGGTGTGTGTCGGAGTTCTTGGTATGTGTGTGTGTCAGGGTTCTTGGTGTGTGTCGGGGTTCTTGGTGTGTCGGGGTTCTTGGTGTGTGTGTCGGGGTTCTTAGTGTGTGTCAGGGTTATTAGTGTGTGTCGGGGTTCTTAGTGTGTGTCGGGGTTCTTGGTATGTGTCAGGGTTCTTGGTGTGTGTCGGAGTTCTTGGTATGTGTGTGTTTCTGGGTTCTTATTGTGTCGTGGTTCAAGGTATATGTGACGGGGTTCTTAGTGTGTGTCGGAGTTCTTAGTGTGTCGCGGTTCTTAGTGTGTCGGGGTTCATAGTGTGTCGGGATTCGTAGCATGTCGGGGTTCTTTTTGTGTCGATGTTCTAATTGTGTCGAGGTTCTTAGTGTGTCAGGGTTCGTAGTGTGTCGAGGTTCTAATTGTGTCGAGGTTCTTAGTGTGTCAGGGTTCGTAGTGTGTCGGGGTTCGTAGTGTGTCGGGGTTGTTATTGTTTCGAGGTTCTTAGTGTGTCGGGGTTCTTAGTGTGTCGGGGTTCTTGGTGTCTCAGGGTTCGTAGTGTGTCGGCGTTCGTAGTGTGTCGGCGTTCGTAGTGTGTCGAGGTTCTTAGTGTGTCGGGGTTCGTAGTGTCTCGGGGTTCGTAGTGTCTCGGGGTTCTTGGTGTGTGCCGGGGTTCGTAGTGTCTCGGGGTTCTTAGTGTCTCGTGGTTCTTAGTGTGTTGGGGTTCGTAGTGTGTTGGGGTTCGTAGTGTGTTGGGGTTCGTAGTGTGTCGGGGTTCGTAGTGCGTTGGGGTTCGTAGTGTCGGTTCGTAGTGTCGGTTCGTAGTGTGTCGGGGTTCGTAGTGCGTTGGGGTTCGTAGTGTGTCGGGGTTCGTAGTGCGTTGGGGTTCGTAGTGTGTCGGGGTTCGTAGTGTGTCGGGGTTCGTAGTGTGTCGGGGTTCGTAGTGTGTCGGGGTTCGTAGTGTGTCGGGGTTTAAGGAATCAAAACTGTTGATAAAAACAGGTTTAGCAACATTTGTTTTTTTGCGATGTAAAAGATTTAGAAAAATCAACAAGAAGAATGAGACACTTGTGCGACATTTTGGACTATTACGGAAACGTTTCGCCAGTCACTGGAGTCATCAGTCCATTACAAATAAGAACGTTGGGACTGATTACTTCAAACTCCTTCCCATCTTCCACCGTTCTTTCTCTGTAATGGACTGATGAAGCCAGTGGCTGGCAAAACGTTTCCGTAATAGTCCCGAATGTTGCCCAAGTGTCTGATTCTTCAACATCTTTGCCACTGACGTCGCATCAAGACACAAATACAGTGCAATGCGATCCCATTACAAGTAAGGGAAAGTACGAAGTCAGTACCATGACACGGGGATACACAATCCCTTGCAACGAGAAAGGGATTGTGAGAGAAACATAGAGAGACCTCCACACACGCGTTTCTGTATAGAAATAACTCAGCAGAATGGACCACTTGACCAACGCTTCTGCAATACAATTGTCATCAAAGATTTGTTAAGTTATACCATGAATTAAGGAAAGATCCTGGACTTCACCTTACGAAACAAAGCAAATGCGATAGTAATTATGGACAAGGTAGATTATAGTGGAAAAATGATTATGTTATTAGAAGACGGGGGAAGTTAAGTGCCTCCTAAGACGGTCCGGTTGGGTTTTGGATGTGGTGGCGGTACTGTATATATATGGAGCAGAAGAGGTTGAGCCTCATCAAGGTGAGTTCAAAGGTCGTGGTAGGTTTCTCTGGTATGTCGATTTGTCTGTCACGCTTCCAGTACACGTTGAGCTGCAAGATATTCGCCTTAATATTGTGGTTGTGTAACCCAGCCACACGTTGCCAAATATCTAATTGAGAGCCATGTTGTGGATATCCAGTGTGGCATGCTAAGAGTATGTTACATTTAATTCGGCGTATGTTACACACACATATATGCTGCCTCCCGACCACTGAGATGATCAAGGAGCCCCATCGTTATACCAGTACTTTGGATCAACCAGCCAATCACAAGGAAGCCCACCAATGCTGTGAAGCGATGTGGTACACTCGTAAAACAACTTTGGCAGTCTTGACCTCCCTGATGGTCTCCATGGTTTACCGTGTCTTATGCTTGTATTTGCCTCATTGTATATAGCTGTAAATTCTGTGCATAGGCTATATATGTTGTAAATACCAGCATTTTTTGGTGAAGGAAATATATTAATTTATTTTCTGCTGACTTTTTGATCGTTCCTAAGTGGTTATCACATTACGGCCAGGTGTGCAGGCCATATTTACACCTGTATACGTAATATGGGATGCCTGTCCTGAAGTTTGTCTCCACATTGTCTCTACGCGCCTGCCTTCAGTATTGCGTTGCAACCTGTAAGTCGTTCTGTGCTATCGTTTCGTGTTGCATTGAGCATATTGTAAACAACGTTTTGTTATAGTGAGTTATGCCACTAATACGGGTTACGGAATTGATGACTGAATATAACCTGCAAAATTTGCTCAGACTATCTCTAAAACAATGCTGGCGATTTGCTCATTTTATTGGTATAGAGTATCAACGAATTCTTACTGTTGCACACGTTCGTCGGTGTATTCACAACAAATTAAAGGTAGACTCAGGTAACATGGTGTACCAAACTGAGGTTTCTGCTGCTACGGGAGCTATTAATCGCTATTAATGCAGGAGGACAAACTCCTGAATAACCGGACCAACAGCCATTTAGCGATTGTCTCGGGGGGAGTCAGCTTCGTTAACACTCGAGTTGGCTAAACTCATCCTTGAGACGGCCAGGGAGCATATGCTAAAGAGGAATTTGAAAGAGAGAGGAGAGGAGGCAATTTCAGCGCACTCTGGTTGACAATTTCAATGTTCAAAAATCTGTGTCGCTAGTACCTCGGTTTTATGACTCTGAGCCTGAATTTTTTTTCGAGTATTTTGAAAACCAGGCTCGAGCTTTGCGATGGCCATCCGAGCTCTGGGCAGCACTTGTGCATACAACATTATACGGAAAAGCACAGGAGTTTACAGCTGGGCTGGGTGATGACGAATTCACTAATTACGACGTTGTGGGAGCAGTTGTACTCGGCGCAGAATTTAAACTGAGAAAGCGTCAGTTGGGTCAGTTTAAATTCGTTCGTGGGCAATCTAAAACGTTCAGTAAGTGGTACAAAGTCACTGCTGTCACTAATTTTAGTGGGTTAGTGCAAATGATCCTGACAACCGTCTTGAGTCAGTTGGACCAGAGGTTCGGGTGTTCTTAGAAGACCATTCAGTGTCAACTGCATTAGAGGCTGCTAGGCTTGCTGACACATCTGAGCCCAACCGTTCCTAGTCCGAGAGGTCCTGGAACTTTTATTCCCAGCAGCCTGGTGGGGACAGAGATCGTCGTGGACGGACCTCTGATTGGATTACGAAGAGGGAGGCTGGAGCTGAACCACGACATGTGCCTCAAAGTCAGCATGGTGAACAACGACGTCTTCTTCAGACTCAGCATGGTGAACAACGACATCTTCCTCAAAGTCAGCATGGTGAACAACGACGTCTTCTTCAAAGTCAGCATGGTGAACAACGACGTCTGCCTCAAAGCCAGCATGGAGCAAGAAGCAAGAATACCGAACCCATCACTTGTTTCTTTTGTCGTAAGCCAGGTCACATAAAGGCTATTTGCCCCAAGTTAGCTAACTCGACGGCTAGTGGTAAGTTAACTCGACTACTACCCTTAGAAAAATAGCTATCATTCCTTCTGATCAAATCAGCAGGAAATAGAGGCAAGTCTCCCTTAAGGAGAATGAAAGTCATATTGAGGTATCCACCTTCAGGGATACTGGGGCTTATTGCTCCCTCTTACAAGAGGCATTACTTCGAATTTCTGAGGAGACTCCATTAAACTCCTCAGTGTTATTAGAAGCTTGTGGGGAACTGTGTTTTCTATTTCTTTGCATTAAATCTTTAGTAGCAGTATTATACTGGATTTAACCGTAAGTATATCTGGAGGATTCCCCATGAAACATAGTGTTATTGTTATTCTAAATTATAGGTGCCCATTGTAACCACCGAAACCTCTTCTCGATGTTGGCCATAACTTGGACAATATCCAAATGAATGTCTAAAAAGAATGCTGACTATTACGAACACAGGTAATGAATGGCCAGTCCTATCCTTGGAGGACTGCGATCAAGGGTTCGACAAGTTATTTTACGAGGGAAACTGGCCAGGGCCTCATAAATCTAGTGAAAAGTCCCTGATCAATCCTTCCTATTCCAGGGTGGCAGGATTGCATAATGTTTTTGTTTTCAAGCCTGAGGGACTGTCCTCTCGGGAACAACAACGAAGGGATCCTTCTTTAGCCTCTGTTTTTAAAGCGGCCATGGGAAAATCCAATTCATACCACCCAGTTAAATATGAAATTAAACACAACGTTCTATTAGGTTCAAAAATTGGTAAGGAGGAAGAGAGAAATTTGAAATTTGACTGGTAGTTCCAAAAATGTCCAGAACTCAGGTTCTGAAATTATTTCAAAATTCTTAATTAGGAGGACATTTGGGTGCTACTAAAACCCTTTACAGAATCTTAAAACATTTGTATTGGCCAGGTAGAAGATGAGATATGCGTAGTTACATCCATTCCTGTTGTGAGGGTCAGCAAGTGGGAACGCCAGGACACTATATTAGACCTGCATCACTTCATCCCAGACCCGCATCACTTCATCCCAGACCCGCATCACTTCATCTCAGACCCGCATCACTTCATCCCAGACCCGCGGATGGAGAGCCATTTGCGGACTTAATTATTGACTGTGTGGGACTATTACCAAAAACAAAATCAGGTAACCAATATCTGTATAATTTTAGATAAAACTACTAGGTAACCCGAAGCAGTTCCCATGCGATGCGTAGTTTAAAGACTAAGACCATTCTTAAAGTCCTCATTAAGTTTATTTCCCACTTTGGCATTCCCCAATCTGTCCAGAGTGCCCAGGGCACTAAGTTTACACCAAAGTCATTCAGAGAAGCTTTAACTAGGCTAGGAATTAATCAGAAACTGTCCACAACATATCCTCTGTCCCAAGGTGCCATAGAATGTTTAGCCAAACTCTGAAAACTATGATGCATGTGTATAGCAAGCATTTTCTCGGATGAGGCGCCTCCTCTGTTGCTGTTTGTAATGCGAGAAACTGTACAAGAATCAACGGTGTACAGTCCCATTGAGCTGATTTTTGGGCAAAATGTGAAAGGGCCCTACACATGCTTAATGAAGGATGGATGGAAGAGGACACCTGCAAAACACCCTATGATCCCTCATCAAGGTTGTACGTTGCCTGTCAGCGGCTAAGGCCAACTTAAAATTTGTTCAAAACTACAGAGGTATGACAAAACTATAAATTAGACACATATGCAACACTTGGGTATCTTTATTGAGGAAACGTTTCGCCACACAGTGGCTTCATCAGTCCAATACAAAGTAGAAAGGTGTAAGGAGAGGAGGAGTTTGAGGTAATCAGTCCCTCAGCCTGGAGTCGATGTGTTCAGTCCATCAATCTTGTTGGAAGTGCAGTACAAGGCCGTAGAGGTGGCTTATATGCTGTAATCAGGTGAGGTGAAGCAGCAGGAGGCGGGGTCATAGTGGTACCATCCACTAGTCGAAGTAGGTCTTCGTCCAAAGGTTGGACAAGTGTTGAAGAATTCGTTTGTATCAAGATCCCAAGATGTTACTGTGTCAGACAGGATGTAGATGAATGGTTCAGAGAACCGACAACGTTTCGCCACTGTGTGGCGAAACGTTTCCTCAATAAAGATACCCAAGTGTTGCATATGTGTCTAATTTATAACTTGTCGGTTCTCTGAACCATTCATCTACATTATGACAAAACTGTTAAATTTCGCTCTTTTCACCTTGGAGACAAGGTGTTGGTCCAGAAACCTGTGTCAGGTCACACCTTGAAAACAAGGTTTATGGGACCAATAAAGGTAATAAAGAAAAAATGCTGGTTTAACTACGTGGTAGCACCTCTTGATAAACCGAATGTGGGTAAAGTTTACCACATTACTCAGACTGAACTGGGACCCTAGGTGGACAACCCAGATTTCTTGTACACAATTCCGGAGGTTCAAATCAGGCTCCATAACTCGGTCGCCTGCCTGGATCCTCGCCCCATAATGCCGGGACTTGTAGAAGACCAAGTAGAACCACTAACTACCCTTCTGCAAACCTATCCAGAAATATTTTTGGATGTTCCTAAAAAGTG
Organism: Cherax destructor; assembly: GCA_009830355.1. Classification (NCBI taxonomy): domain Eukaryota; kingdom Metazoa; phylum Arthropoda; class Malacostraca; order Decapoda; family Parastacidae; genus Cherax; species Cherax destructor. Next base: position 41,360 of record WNWK01014708.1, read on the forward strand.
CAACCTTGGTTATCTCAATTTGGATGTAGGAATAGCTAAACCTATTAAACTCTCTCCCTACAAAGCTAATCCTGAAAAACAGAGGCTACTTCAGCAGGAAGTTGCATTTCCGTTAGAGCATGAATTCGTGGAGGAATCGTTCAGCCATTAGGCTTGAAAATGCATCCTTGTTAAGAAGCTTGATGGAGGAGTTTGAATGAGTTTGAATGTGTACTGACACTACCATAGAGTGAATGAGGTCACAGGTCACAGTACCAGATGTTTACCCTCTTCCACGTTTTGACAATAGAGGTTAATACCAGGTACATTTAATAGATAAAGCAAAGGAGATTTCTGCCTTTGTCTTTCCAGGTGACTATCAATATATTGTGACTCCATTCGGAATGTGAAATTCACCTGTCACATTCCAAAAATTAATCCATCAAGCAATTAAAGGACTAGAAGGTACGACAGCTTATCTGGATGATATAGCTAGAGTTTCTGATACGTGGGATCAACATGGGTCCCGTCTTGAATCCATCTTTGAGAGGATCAGAACCTTTCAATTAACTGCTAACCTGCATAAATCATCTTTTGCCAATCTACTATTATTTGTTTTAGGTCATGAAGTAGGTAGTGGCAAAATAGCATGTAAATTTGCCAAAGAACTCCCTGCAAAGGTTCTTGAGAATGATAGGATTCTATAGAAGATTCTGCAAAAACTTTTCAGATGTAGTAGCCCCCCTAACCTCACTTACCAGTCCCAAGAATAAATTTTGATGGACCCCAAACTGTCAAAAGGCATTTAACTGTGCTAAACATCTATGTGTTGCCCCCATTCTTCTGTCTCCCGATTTTTCTAAACCCTATATATTACAGTTTATGCTTGTGATTCGTGGGTTGGATCAGTGTTACTCCAAGGTTCTGATGAGGGTGATCTGGAGCCTGTGCCATATTACTCAGCAATGTAAAAGGACTACCAGCGGGCCTACTCTTCTACTGAAAAAGAGGCTCTGGCCCTAGTACTTGCGCTGAAGCATTTCGACGTGTTCCTCACCAGTACGTCATATGTGGTCACCGTCTTCAGTGACTACAATTCTCCGACATGCCTTAGCTCGGTGAAGAACAAGAACATGCGTCTGATGAGATGGTCGTTAAGGTTGCAACCCTACAGCCTGTCCTTACGCCACAAAGCCATCAAAAGTACCGTTCTGGGGGACACCCTTTCTAGATCTTTTTGTTGTTAAGAACAACATGGTCATAAAGTAAAATTTGAGTTAATCTGGTCTTAAGATTTTTTTAATGAGGGAACACTTGCTTCCGTCCGCAAGTGTCTTGAACACATGCTAACCCTACTGTCTGCTGTCTATCTCTAAGGTCGTCTTTGACTAGCAAGTCTCTTGAGTTGAACACTACTTAATGAGCTGGATGGTTTAGAGGAAAGGCGGTTCCATTAATATTTCATGCCATGGTGGTACACTACTCATGGCGTATGCCTAGAGCTCTTCTGGGGTGGGATGCTAGAAGAATGTTATATTTTATCCGGTGTATGTCACATACCCATATAGGCTGCCTCCCAACCAGCAAACCAAATGCTAAGGGTATAACGATCAAGGGGCTTGTCGTTATACCAGTACCTCGGTTCAACCAGCCAATCACAAGGAAGCCCGCCAGAGCTGTGAAGCGATGTGGTACACTCGTGAAACAACTTTGGCAGACTTGCCTTCACCGCTGGTCTGGCGACCAGCGGTGAAGGCAAGTCTGCATTTACCCCACTGTACTAAGCTGTAAATACTGTATACAGGCTATATATGTTGTAAATACCAGCTTATTTTTGGTGCAGGAAATATATTAATTTATTTTTGTTGTGTTTTTGCCCATTCCTAATTGATTATCGCATTACGGCAAAGTGTGCAGGCCATATCTACACCTTATATATAATACCCGGCAGTTGGTTTACGCTCTGAGAGGAAACAAGGTGATGAGAGGGCGAGTGAGTCCTTTGTAGAGGTGGGATTCGGTGCGGATGTTGGCATCTCACAGCTTGAAAAGCCAAGTAAGAGCTTTACTAGCTGTGGCATCAATAAACATAAAAATGGACAGGGAGATCGAAACGTGACCCTGGTGGTAGGTCCACCACTTTACCGTTGAGCTACGAGGCTTCTGATAGGAAGAAAACGAAAACAAAATTTCCACACGAGTTTCCGTGTGGAAATTTTGCTGCTCCCATGTTGATGTTAGCTAGAGAAAGTTCTCTCCGACCACTGGAGTTAACGCAAAAATGAAGCTCTCAGAATTATTCTTGGCTGTCCCAAATCTACAAAGGCTCTTAATATGAGGAAGGAGCTTGGTATTTCTAGTATCACCGTCTAAGAACTATTGTGTCTTCCCACAGCCTCAGTAACTTTCACAATTAATCTAGTCTCACTCTCCTCAAAGCCATATAGTCCACAAACTCAATGTAAGTCATAATAAACACTGATGGGAACATGAGGAAAGTTTCCGTTCTGAATTCTTACTATCATAAGCCTCGTAGCCCACTGGACCTGCTAAAATCAAGGCCACAGTTCCATCCCTAACCCTCCCCACCCTGTCCATTCTCTTGTTTATTCATTGACAGTCTTTTGTTGCGACTTATATTGAGTTTATGGATTATATAACTTTCAGGGAAATGACAATAGATTTACTGAGAAAATTAATGAGGCTGTGGGAAGAGACAGTAGTATCACAGACGGTGCCACTGACGGTGCCACAGACAGTGTTATTGACGGTGCCACAGACGGTGCCACTGACGGAAACTGCAGCAGAAGATCTGTTTACGTTTTCTTCCAATCACAAGCCTTGTAGCTCAGAGGTAAAGTGCTGGACCTACCACCAGCAGGACAACGGTTCCAGCGTTCATTCTTTGGTTATTCATAGACAGTCGTTTCTTACGACTTATATTGAGTTTACAATTGTGGCATATTCAGAGTTGATGGTAGTTTGGGTTTTCTTTTCAGAAGAGTTTGCTACCGACTTCTGGCAACTGTCCAGCTGTGGTGTCACCCTGCGACTCTCGTCAATGCTACAACAGCTGTTGTTCTGTGAGGCAATCCCCTGTAAGCGTGCTTCATGAGTAAATGTGGTTTCACCAAATTCTCCCATTCAGTTCATGATTCCTGCTGAAATTCATGATGGATGTTAAACCTAAGAAGCGTTAAAGTATTGTAGCTCTTAGAAAACATGCTGATTTGAGTGTCAGACAGATCGCCAAAAATTTGAGCTTAGCAAAGTCAACTGTTGGTCGGATTCTGAAGAGAGCTGACGACACTGGTGATTGTGGAGCGCTGCATCGAGAAACATGTGGAAGAAAATGCAAAACAACACCTCATGATGACACGGGTATAAGAAATAGTGTGAAGGATCGAAAGAAAATGAACAAAGATCTACAGAGATTTAGCTTCAGCTGGCATAAATGTTGATTCTTTAACTGTTCGACGAAGGCTCCTTGAAGTTGGCAGACCTGTCAGAAAACAGGTAAGGAAGCAATACTTGACTGCTGTTATGAAGTAAAAATGGTTGTGGATGGCACTCGATCATAAGGGATGGACGACAGATGAATAGAGAAAAGTTATATTTTCAGATGAGGTGCATTTTGAAGCACATAGGTACAGATCAGTGGTAGTGAGACGGAGCTAAGGCGAACCTCTATGGAATGGACACATTCAACAAGCGCCAAAACATCCACCTAAAATGATGTTTTGGGGGTAGTTTTAATGCTAAAGGCCCTGGACGGTTTGTTATTGTTGAGGGAACGATGAACAGTGACGAATACAATGCAATCCTGGCAACTCATTTGCTTCCCATTGTGGACAGAAACTTTCCTGGTGGAGAAGGCATTTTCCAGCAGGATCTTGCTCCATGCAGCACTTCCAGAAAAATGCTGACATTCTTCGAAGAGAGTGGACTAAGCGTTCTAAATTGGCCTCAACCCAATTGAGAATCTATAAGCAATAACCAACGCAGGATCGTCAAACAGGACTGTTCAACTGTTAAGAAGCTAATTGGTGCTGCTACCACGACCTGGAACCACGAGAAAGAACTTGCTAAAATGTGTTTAATATTAGTCGGATCTATGGCAAACCGTGTAGCAATGTTTATTGAACAAAAGGAGTAGTCATATCTCTTATTAAATCAATTATCTGTCATAGCATTGCCGTGTATTTTTCAAATAAACATTAATTTTCCAAATAAATATTTTATTTCATCACTGTCGTAATTACTATGCACACAACTGTAAGTTCATGTGTTGGAGATGTTAATGTGTGTGTTGGAGATGTGAATGTAAGTGTGTTGGAGATGTGAAAGTGTGTTGGAGGTATGAATGAGGAGTGTGCAGAAGATACTATTGTAAGTGCATGTGTTGGAGATGTTAATGTGTGTGTTGGAGATGTGAATGTAAGTGTGTTGGAGATGTGAATGTGTGTTGGAGGTATGAATGTGAGTGTGCAGAAGATGCTATTGTAAGTGCTTGTGTTGGAGATGTGAATGCGTCTTTGACATGTGAATGTGTGTTGGAGATGTGAATGACTGTTGGAGGTATGAATGCGAGTGTGCAGAAGATGCGATTGTAAGTGCTTGTGTTGGAGATGTTATTGTGGGTGCGTGGTGTTGGAGATGTTATTGTAAGTGCGTGGTGTTGGAGGTGTGAATGTAAGTGCGTGGTGCTGGAGGTGTGAATGTAAGTGCGTGTGTTGGAGGTGTGAATGTAAGTGCGAGGTGTTGGAGGTGTGAATGTAAGTGCGAGGTGTTGAAGGTGTGAACGCAAGTGCGTGATGTTGGAGGTGTGAACTAAATGTGTGGTGTTGAAAGTGTGAACGTAAGTGCGTGGTGTTGAAGGTGTGAACGTAAGTGCGTGGTGTTGAAGGTGTGAATGTAAGTGCCTGGTGTTGGAGGTGTGAACGTAAGTGCGTGGTGTTGGAGGTGTGAATGTAAGTGCCTGGTGTTGGAGGTGTGAACGTAAGTGAGTGGTGTTGGAGGTGTGAATGTAAGTGCCTGGTGTTGGAGGTGGGAACGTAAGTGCGTGGTGTTGAAGGTGTGAATGTAAGTGCGTGGTGTTGAAGGTGTGAACGTAAGTGCGTGGTGTTGGAGGTGTGAATGTAAGTGCGTGGTGTTGAAGGTGTGAACGTAAGTGCGTGGTGTTGGAGGTGGGAACGTAAGTGCGTGGTGTTGGAGGTGTGAACGTAAGTGCGTGGTGTTGGAGGTGTGAATGTAAGTGAGTGGTGTTGGAGGTGTGAATGTAAGTGCGTGACGTTGGAGGTGTGAATGTAAGTGCGTGGTGTTGAAGGTGTGAATGTAAGTGCGTGGTGTTGAAGGTGTGAATGTAAGTGCGTGGTGTTGGAGGTGTGAACGTAAGTGCGTGGTGTTGAAGGTGTGAACGTAAGTGCGTGGTGTTGGAGGTGTGAATGTAAGTGCGTGGTGTTGGAGGTGTGAACGTAAGTGCCTGGTGTTGAAGGTGTGAATGTAAGTGCGTGGTGTTGAAGGTGTGAATGTAAGTGCGTGGTGTTGAAGGTGTGAATGTAAGTGCGTGGTGTTGAAGGTGTGAATGTAAGTGCCTGGTGTTGAAGGTGTGAATGTAAGTGCCTGGTGTTGAAGGTGTGAATGTAAGTGCGTGGTGTTGGAAGTGTGAACGTAAGTGCGTGGTGTTGAAGGTGTGAATGTAAGTGCGGTGTGTGTTGAGATGGGTGTGAAGGTGTGAAGTAAGTGCGTGGTGTTGGAGGTGGAACGTAAGTGCGTGGTGTTGGAGGTGTAAACGTAAGTGCGTGGTGTTGAAGGTGTGAACGTAAGTGCGTGGTGTTGGAGGTGTGAAACGTAAGTGCGTGGTGTTGGAGGTGTGAACGTAAGTGCGTGGTGTTGGAGGTGTGAACGTAAGTGCGTGGTGTTGAAGGTGTGAACGTAAGTGCGTGGTGTTGGAGGTGTGAACGTAAGTGCGTGGTGTTGGAGGTGTGAACGTAAGTGCGTGGTGTTGGAGGTGTGAACGTAAGTGCGTGGTGTTGGAGGTGTGAACGTAAGTGCGTGGTGTTGGAAATGTAAACGTAAGTGCGTGGTGTTGGGGGTTGTGAGTTTGAGAGGTAGTGACGGATCTCGTTTCCAGTAGTTGAGATAAATGTTTGTGTACTGTCTGGATATGTTTTGATCCCTGACTTGTGCTGCCAGAATGTTATCCTGTCCACCTTGTGTTGTGCTTTCTGTGTGGGAGAATGTTGCCGTGAGTTGGGGGATGTGTAAATAATGGTGTGTGTGGTATTCTGATTTAGCGACGTTGTTTCTGTATAGTATTTAACGGGTAGGAGAGACGGCAGCTCCTTGGAAGATCCAAGCGAAGAAAGTAGTCGGAGTGGTGACCCTGGAATGTTATGATCTAGTGTGTGTGGCTCACACGGAGTGGTGACCCTGGAATGTTATGGTCTAGTGTGTGTGGCTCACACGGAGTGTTGACCCTGGAATGTTATGGTCTAGTGTGTGTGGCTCACACGGAGTGGTGACCCTGGAATGTTATGATCTAGTGTGTGTGGCTCACACGGAGTGGTGACCCTGGAATGTTATGGTCTAGTGTGTGTGGCTCACACGGAGTGGTGACCCTGGAATGTTATGGTCTAGTGTGTGTGGCTCACACGGAGTGGTGACCCTGGAATGTTATGATCTAGTGTGTGTGGCTCACATGGAGTGGTGACCCTGGAATGTTATGATCTAGTGTGTGTGGCTCACACGGAGTGGTGACCCTGGAATGTTATGGTCTAGTGTGTGTGGCTCACACGGAGTGGTGACCCTGGAATGTTATGATCTAGTGTGTGTCTCACACGGAGTGGTGACCCTGGAATGTTATGGTCTAGTGTGTGTGCTCACACGGAGTGGTGACCCTGGAATGTTATGATCTAGTGTGTGGCTCACACGGAGTGGTGAACCTGGAATGTTATGGTCTAGTGTGTGTGGCTCACACGGAGTGGTGACCCTGGAATGTTATGGTCTAGTGTGTGTGGCTCACACGGAGTGGTGACCCTGGAATGTTATGGTCTAGTGTTTGTGGCGCACACGGAGTGGTGACCCTGGAATGTTATGGTCTAGTGTGTGTGGCTCACACGGAGTGGTGACCCTGGAATGTTATGATCTAGTGTGTGTGGCTCACACGGAGTGGTGACCTTGGAATGTTATGGTCTAGTGTGTGTGGCTCACACGGAGTGGTGACCCTGGAATGTTATGGTCTAGTGTGTGTGGCTCACACGGAGTGGTGACCCTGAATGTTATGGTCTAGTGTGTGGCTCACACGGAGTGGTGACCCTGGAATGTTATGGTCTAGTGTGTGTGGCTCACACGGAGTGGTGACCCTGGAATGTTATGGTCTAGTGTGTGTGGCTCACACGGAGTGTGACCCTGGAATGTTATGGTCTAGTGTTTGGCTCACCGGAGTGGTGACCCTGGAATGTTATGGTCTATGTGTGTGGCTCACACGGAGTGTGACCCTGGAATGTTATGATCTAGTGTGTGTGTCTCACACTGAATGGTGACCCTGGAATGTTATGGTCTAATGTGTGTGTGGCTAACACTGAGTGGTGACCCTGGAATGTTATGGTCTAGTGTGTGTAGCTCACACGAAGTGGTGACCCTGGAATGGTATGATCTAGTGTGTGTGGCTCACACGGGGTGGTGACCCTGGAATGTTATGATCTAGTGTGTGTGGCTCACACGGAGTGGTGACCCTGAATGTTATGGTCTAGTGTGTGTGGCTCACACGGAAGGGTGACCCTGGAATGTTATGGTCTAGTGTGTGTGGCTCACACTGAGTGGTGACCCTGGAATGTTATGATCTAGTGTGTGTGGCTCACACGGAGTGGTGACCCTGGAATGTTATGATCTAGTGTGTGTGGCTCACACGGAGTGGTGACCCTGGAATGTTATGGTCTAGTGTGTGTGGCTCACACGGAGTGGTGACCCTGGAATGTTATGGTCTAGTGTGTGTGGCTCACACGGAGTGGTGACCCTGGAATGTTATGATCTAGTGTGTGTGGCTCACACGGAGTGGTGACCCTGGAATGTTATGGTCTATGTGTGTGGCTCACACGGAGTGGTGACCCTGGAATGTTATGATCTAGTGGGGTGGCTCACACGGAGTGGTGACCCTGGAATGTTATGATCTAGTGTGTGTGGCTCACACGGAGTGGTGACCCTGGAATGTTATGGTCTAATGTGGTAGCTCACACGGAGTGGTGACCCTGGAATGTTATGATCTAGTGTGTGTGGCTCACACGGGGTGGTGACCCTGGAATGTTATGATCTAGTGTGTGTGGCTCACACGGAGTGGTGACCCTGGAATGTTATGATCTAGTGTGTGTGGCTCACACGGAGTGGTGACCCTGGAATGTTATGGTCTAGTGTGTGTGGCTCACACGGAGTGGTGACCCTGGAATGTTATGGTCTAGTGTGTGTGGCTCACACGGAGTGGTGACCCTGGAATGTTATGGTCTAGTGTGTGTGGCTCACACGGAGTGGTGACCCTGGAATGTTATGATCTAGTGTGTGTGGCTCACACGGAGTGGTGACCTGGAATGTTATGGTCTAGGTGTGTGTGGCTCACACGGAGTAGTGACCCTGGAATGTTATGGTCTAGTGTGTGTGGCTCACACGGAGTGGTGACCCTGGAATGTTATGGTCTAGTGTTGTGGCTCACCGGAGTGGTGACCCTGGAATGTTATGGTCTAGTGTGTGTGGCTCACACGGAGTGGTGACCCTGGAATGTTATGGTCTAGTGTGTGGCTCACACGGAGTGGTGACCCTGGAATGTTATGGTCTAGTGTGTGTGGCTCACATGGAGTGGTGACCCTGGAATGTTATGATCTAGTGTGTGTGGATCACACGGAGTGGTGACCTTGGAATGTTATGGTCTAGTGTTTGTGGCTCACACGGAGTGGTGACCTTGGAATGTTATGGTCTAGTGTGTGTGGCTCACACGGAGTGGTGACCCTGGAATGTTATGGTCTAGTGTGTGTGGCT